>JACGDI010005774.1:476572-486684 GCA_014898725.1 Jacaranda copaia
TTTTTATCCTAATACTATTTCAGATGGCATAATCTCCTAATTTTCAAGATGAATAGTACTCTGGTGGTGTGCCTCCTTGCCAAAGTTGGTAGCAGAGTTGGTGATAAAGATTGTATCGGGTGGCATCACCATTAATGCGGAGGCATGCTGCTTGCCAGAGCATTAATTATAGCCAAGATATGGTCAGTGCTGGAGTGAGCACCCCGGTCAATAAAGATTTAATAGATAAGCTGGTCGATTAGAGAGATGTTTAACTGGGTTAAGTGGCTTGACGCCTCATGTTCGGTATGGTCGAGAACAGTCCATTTGATCAAGCAGTTTTGGTCAAATGGATCAACCTAGCTGAGTCCAGAGGCGACGTTGGGTTGTGCATGCTAAATGGTTTTGAGGGCCCTCTCTGAGGTCGATAACTTGTTGAGTTGGACCTGTTGGGCTATCTCATATTAGTATATATTTGTAAGGATTGCTATATGATTGTGGTGAAATAATACGTAATTAGTTTAATTTTAAATTTATTTTATAAAATTTACAATTAAGAAAATTATTATGACATAATAATTTGTTGTAATGAATAAAAATTATAACACAAAAATAATATTATTTCATTCTAAAACTTTATTTAATTATAATTAAGCAAAAAAAAAGGATAAACGTATTATTATGTACTATTAATTAAATATTTTTTTTAATTTCTATAGTTAATAATGTTAATAGTAACTAATTAAGTAAAATTTGAAATAATTTTGATAATATTTTAATTAGGGTTTAATCATCAATATATTACCTAATTTAAAAACTTTTAATAAGAATTTAATTAATAATACATTTACTAGCTGGAGAATAAGACTTCCATTAAGTGGAGGGAGGGTTTTGTTCAATGCAACTACCACAATAATATATACAATAATTAACAAAGAATAATATGCACGATATTATTCTTAAAATAATATGTACAATAATTAACTATGTGATTATACACATATAATTCACCAATTCATGTATAAAAAATATTACATCATGTGCACATCAATATATATGTTTAAAAACAATTACATAATAACATGCATCATCAGTAAAATGAAGGCATTAACTTAAACTTTCTTTGACAATTTTAATGATTGAAAATATTTTTTTGTGCCTTCATAGATGGAAAATAAATATATGAAACGAATACATAGAGACTATTTAATAAATGCCTGTTAAAAAATATATTAAGTTTAATTTTTTATCGAAAGAGTTAGACATTTTATTTTTTCAACTTGTATATTTTTATTTAAAAAAATAAAAAATTTATATAAAGAAAATGGTTGATGACTAAGTTATATCAACATAAATAAATAATTATTTATTTATCTCTAATTTAAAAAATGATAATGCTCTACCCGGAATTGGCTTAAATGTTATAATACTGAAAAATCGACAATTCAATTCAATATTTGCAAAAGTAAAAAAACACAATTTACTAAACCCCCTTTTTATTGCTATATATCATCAACTCAAATCTCATTGCAACAAGAAAATCATTATATGACATATTATTATAAAGAAAAGATAAACAACCAAAAATCAAAACTTTCCCTCAAATTATGTCTCTTAACTTCCATCTCTTATGCATTTTGATTCTTCGTACGTGTTGTATTCTTCATTGAAGAGGAGATTATCCACATAATAAGAGTTATTTTCATTGAAAAGGAGACTATCCACATAATAAGGGCTATTTTTTGGTATTATTATTACTACTATCATCATCATCATCATCTCGTTTTTGTTTGTCAAGAATATTGGCTCGGCATCAAAGTTGCACATTCGCAAATTCGAAAGTTCGATAGTGATGAACTCCATCCACGAAAACTTATCACCAATATCTTTCTTCATTATTGATGCTTCATCCATTGTGACGGGTCAACCACAAATTGTCTCCTAGGTTAGCCGAAAAGGGGCACCAGAACCATATGTATGTTCTGCTTGATGGATTCCACTACACGTATGAAGAACGACGGTCACACTCCAAGATTATCACACCATCGCGACAACAAAATGGATAAATATTGCCGAATATTTTCGGATAGTCTAGCTCTGCTTCTGCTTGACGGTGCAAATCGTTGAATTTGTATTCTCTCAGCACATCCAATTCCGAGTACTCCTCTATGAATTTTTGGTGAGCTGATTCTCTTGGACCGTTGGAGATGAGTTCTAACGAATGATGGGTCTGTAATTGTGGTGTTCCATATTTTGGAAACGGTTTTGAATCTGAGGAGAGATTTAGCAGAGAGGCGCGCCAAAATGTTTTCTATGATATCGTACGGAACACATAGGGTGTCTTTTTTATGAAACTTTTCTTTGGTAGTCCTCTCCATAGCTCATATTCTCTGCAAACTATGACTAATTTGGAAGAATTTATTCAGAAAAATTTTGACCTTTTCCCATAAACTCAGAGTCCTATCATGAAGGGGGTAAAACTGTTCCTATTTTGCTGCCATTTATACAGGTTACTCCGTTTTGGATACGATCAGGCTACTACAAATGTATATAATCCTTTGTTCCTCTAAAAATTAGTGTAATATTTATTCTAGTAAGAGGCCAAAATCTTTACCTTCTTGTTCATTTATCATAACTTTAATTTAGTCGTAAAATTTTCAACTCGTGATGTTGATAATATGATCTAATCTTATTAGAACAATTTTAAATTAGATAATCATATTTGTCTTTCTATCTAAAAGGTGACTGAATTATTTGGTGAAGTGCTATATATATGATGACCTTCAATTAGTATAATAAAGTATGTACATATATTAGTTGAGCCACATTTCATTGTAGTTTAAAATAGTATTAATTAAATTAAAAGACATGGATTTTAGTGCGTGACTATAATTATATTTAATAGTCATATCTAATTTTCCGAATTGGTGTTCATTCTTTTAAGAGTTACGTTATCTACAATAGAACATTATCGTTAGGACTTAGGTATGGCTAGGAATGATGTTTTTGAATTCTATGTTAATACAATTTGTCACATAACTATATGTTCCAAATTTTCTCGTATGTTTTTCACTTATTCATTCACGAAGACAAACATTTTAAATTATTTTGAAATGTTTTGCGTGCCTTTATCATATCTTAAAGTTGATGGTAAACTAATAGTGAATGCAAATATCATATAAGAAAAGTGTTACACCCTTGAAAAACGCAAATTTTAATTAAATTTATTATTTCAACTATTGAGTTTTTTTTAACCTAATTAGTATTGCTAAAAATGAAAACATTAACAGTGGTTTTGACTTGTGATTGTAGTGATTGATCATAAAGTAATTTTGCAAGTCATGAAAAATTTTGAAATACTCTTGGAATTCATGTGTTTTTTTCGTACTTCTTTTTTCCTGAAGAGATTGACTAAATTCAAAGATTTGATTGTTCCAAATGATTGATTCTTGCCTAGTGGCTTATAGTTCGATTGGCATTAGTTTTCCCTTATTATATGAGAAGTCTTGTGTTCAACCCTAAGTGGTTGCATTATGTGCACTTTATATGCATTGTTGATCGATTATGTAAAAGGTCCTGTGTTCAATTCCATGTGGTCGCGTATTGTGTGCACTTTATATGCACTGTTGATTGTTTGTGTTTGGTTTGAAACTTTGAGAATAGTAAAAATATACTCTGATGTAGATGCTTCAAATTCATTCGCTTCATCCACACACATCATCCACACACATCACTTGATAACTAACAATATGTACATTATAATTTGATCTTCATATATTTAGTTGCATATATAATTTGATTCTAAACTGCATACATTCTCTCTAGCATGGCTCACTTCAAGTTGCATACTAAATTGTAGTGTTGGAATGTTTTTGATACCACCATCAGTGAGTCCAACCTTATCTACTATTTAAAGAACCAAGAAATATTTAGATTGATTGTAGTCAAATCATTGATAGATCCAAATCTTAATTTATGTTCCAAATAAAAAAGTGCGTGTTTACATTAATCTTCAGTCAAACACAAAGAGCACAAAAGATAAGACAATAGATGAGATAAAATTAAACTCAAAATAAATACTAAAATAATTGACAATTAACTTAATTTAGAAGTTGCAAAAGTAAAAATATCCCTATTGATAAAATTCCCTCTAATTGCTTTAAATCATCAAAGAACGACCCTGCTCCTGCAAGAAAATCTATTCCTAACCTATTATTATATCAATACAAAACCAAATCCAAAATCAACTAGTATTACTACTTATCCTAAAAATATTTCTCCTTGACTCCATTCTCTGTGTACTTGTCTAATGGGGTTTGCCCAAACGACATTAGTCTAATTTTGGAGTTCGAACGCAACAAACTCCTCGGTTTTTATCGACGTAGAGCAGACTATCAACATATGGGAATAAACGAGAAAATATCTTAATTTTACGTTTCCAACTAACCATGAAAGTCTTTTTACTCAAATTATAGGCAATAAGAAATTTTGATTCAGCGAGTTCTATTACAACCTCATTCACGTTTGTGAAGAATATTGGCTCGGCATAATAGGAGTACATTGGCAATCGTGAAAAATCTATGGTAATGAACTCCATCCACGAATAGTCATCACCTTCCCTTTCCATTGTAAATATTTCAACTATTTTCTCTTCTTCCAGATGACGAGACAAACACAGACGGTCTCCCACGGTAACCAACTTCAATTGATGATGAGTCTCCGGCAGAATATCCCGCGTACATTACATTTTTTACTCATCATCTCTTGGATCAAAGCAAACTAAGTCACATTGCCACAATTTAGGTGTGCAGACGAGAAAATATAAAGCTCCATGCAAAAGACCCCATTATATTTAGTTAGTAGAAAAACCTCGTTTTCTTTGTCAAGGGAAGAAATGTTCTTCTGCGTCCAGTATTTGTTTCTGCAGTGAAAAACCGCATAGTGCCACATATCACTTATTAATACCTTATAATCATCAAGTACTGGATCATAACAGAGGCCACAAAGTCTACGTTCAAATAGATATGGGCACAAGAACGGTGTGTATATCCTACTCGACGGATTCCACAGCGTGTAGCGACCTCGGCGACGGCCACACCGCAAGATTACTAAACCGTCGCAACAAGAAAGTAGATAAGTGTAGCGAAACTGTTTCGGATATTCCAGCAGTGATTCTACCTTATAACTTCGATTTTCGATTTTCGATTTTAACCAATCTGAATTTTCCAAATACATCCAAGTACTCATCTATGAATAGATTTTGGCTGGCTGAGTTGTTGGAATATTAGAGATGAGTTCTGATGAATACCGGATCGGTGACGCTGGTTTTCCATGTTTTGGAGACGGTTTTGAATCTGAGGAGAGATTTGACGGGGAGTTGCACGAGAATATTTTCTATGGTATCATGTGTAATGTTTGGTGTCACTTTTTCGGGAAATTTTCGTTTGGTGATTCTCTCCATGGCTCAAGTACTCTGCCAACTATGGCTAGAATCCGAAAGAAATTTATAATAGGGAAAACTCTCAACAAAAAGTTACTTCTCTTCTTAGCGTTTAACCTTTTTATTGGGTATCAACTCAAAGTCCAGTTCTACTCAAACAAGGAAAACTCCATTAGCTAAGTCTGTTTCTGTTAGGTATAGAAACCTACAAAAATTACCATATAATCCTTAGTTTCCCTCAAAATTAACATAATATTTATTTTTGTAGGAAGTCAATTTTTTTAATATTTAGTTCATTTATCACAACTTTAATTTTGTAATAAAATTTTTAAAATATGCAATATAGATTATGTGATTTAATATTATTAGAACAATTTTAAATTAAATTATAAGTGCTTATTCAAAATATGTTATCACCTCCCCCAAGATCTCATTAATTACATGTGGTGAAAATGATTTAAATCCTCTATTCCAATATATGTTTCATTTCCTATTCTATTGCATAGACGTACAACACGTTTATTAAATGTTTCCTTATAAAAATAATTGATTGATAACTAAATACTCTTGACATATAAACATCATATTAAAATAAGAGATAAAATACGGAATGAAATAGAGGATCCAAAGTGCAAAACTAGCACCAAATGGTGCCTTTTTCTTTTAAGTTTGCTTGGGCGCAAATCAAGTCCACCAATACTACACTGCAAGGCTTTGAACTCTCCAAGAAAAAATGGGGGACAATTTCAATATTATGGCAAGTGTCATATGGGCATCTTTGGCATGAACCAATCTGCCGAGGTGTGTTGCCCATGTGTGGCCTAATCACGCCAAGGAACTAGTCAGCCCGACTTAAGGCACTCTTCCCTTGTGCTCGTTTGCTTAATAAGAACATGTAAAGGCATCATTATGTAAATATACAGCGAAATTTAATCAAAGCAACAAGATTCACAAGAAACCATTCCCAACCTTTGTATTGATTACTCCAAACTTAGTACAAGGGGTTTGCCATGCCTTCAAACAAAACGTTCGCACAACTCTATGCAAAGTCTAACTCTCTATTGTGCAAGAATCGTAAGGTCAATAGCTTTCATATGAGTACAATAATCTAGTACAGCGGACATCCCCTAGCTGCTAGGATCTAGCCAACTATACGCCAACAAGTGGCAGGAACTAAGCTAAACTATTCTACTGGCAGTTTCCATCAAGATGCAAGCCTGTTCACCAAGTGTCCGAGTGGTTAACTGATAAGTCAGACTCAACCGCCATGTCTTGTTCAAATCCGTAATCGTGTGCGAGCAAATTATCCCTGTTAACTGTTTACCAAGTCATCCTGCCAAGTGTCGCCCCTATGAGAGTCAACTATCTGCCAACCATCCGTGCAAGCGCCCGACTGTGCACTAATCAGTCACCTATTCCTACTGTACGCACCAAGCTTTGCGCCAACCTTGTTTCATGAGCTTGCACTGCCAAGCTTTCTTGCTAAAATTTTGCTAACTGTCACAGGTGCCAAATCTCAGTTCCTATATGCTTGTTCCAAGCCTCGCACATATGTGTGCACAAGGCCCAGTTCGCGCGCACACCATATGGGTAATAACAAGTAGTGCCGCATCAAACTAGCACCGTTGCGCTTTGTCTTATCAATCTAGTCATGTCAATGTGCAACTAGCGAGATGGGGTCTTACAGCAAGACTGGCTTCAAAAATTGAAAAGTCTCCTAGCTTTTGGCAATGCCTTCCACATTTGCTTGGAACAATGTAAATTAAACATTTTAATTGTAAATTATAAAATTAAATATAATATATTATTTTAATAATATTAAAAATGCAGTAAGACTAATGTTATGAAGTTGGGCCCTAGTCAGAAAAACTGAATTTAAGAGGTATGCCTCTCTGAATTATTTAATAAAAAAGTACATTAAATTTTAAGAGGCGTGCTGCTATATTTCTACAAATGTTCCCCAGCTTCTGTGTTTTGGGAGCAGAGATTAGAGAAATTTTGTAAGTAAAATAAAATTATTTTTGGTATTAGAGTAGTTAATATAGAATGATTCATTTCAATCAAGAAAATGATTTTAAAAATCTAGATATCTTAAAATGGAATAAATAATACCAAATTAATAACCAACAACTAATCTAAAAATTTTAAATTTAATTAAAAAATTCTAAATTCTAAAATTCAGAATTAGGTCAATCGTGGGTCCAACACCATTTGTGCTATATATAATAGTATAGATTCTTTATTTATTAAATTTTAACTTAATATATAGTCATCATCTTTTTAATCTAAAATAATCTTTAACTGTTTTACAATTCTAAGTAGTCTTTAAAATATATAGAAGGGTATTTTTCAACTACATATACAAATCTTAAATGGTTTTGTCTCTATTATGTGATTTCAAGTTTTTTGAGCTTTTCATTATCTTGGGTGGGTCTTGTCTCAGATGTTATATTATGCCTCCTTTTTCAACTTTCTATTGTTTGTAATGTGGTCCCATTTTTTAGTTATTAAATATATATATATATATATATATATATATGGGTCTTATTAAAAGACTTAGTTTACATGGTTTTTGTTGTAGATACATGAATTTCATACTTTTCATATATGGGTTGGTGGTTAGTTTGTTCAGAGTCCAAAAATGAGTCGTGTTGTGGGTCAAAGCATGTATATAAGAAGCTGAACTTAGACTACTTCAATGAGAATGATCTATATGCAATATACAAAGCAAGTGGAGGTAAAAGAATGTTTGTTTCCTTTTACTACTTGTACCCTGGAGTACCTATGGATTGGGGGTTGAGGTTGATTAGTGGAGATAGTGGGATAGTTGACCTACAACAAGTGCATTCTGGGTTAGATTATGTCATAGTATATTGTGTTGATATTGATACTGAGGAAGGGGATCCAATACCTTTGCTTTCTGTTGATAAAGATGGCAACATGCTAAACAGTCAAGCTGAAGGGACAGAAATAAATTTGTTAATAAACAATATTTCATTTGATGATGATTTCTTTAGTAGTAATGAATGTACAGAGAGAGCAAACGAGGGGCCTTCTGAGGTATCTGCTGAAATAGGTGCATAGAGAGCTACTGATGACACTAATCATAATGAAGCAAACATTGCAACAAACATTGAAGCAAACACTGAAGTTGGCACTAAAATAGACATTGAAGCATCCACTGAAGCTAGAGAATTTCAAGTTAATGACCCTAGAGCCACTGGTATATGTAATGATGCAACTTTATGGGATGAAAATGTTGGGAATGCACACGAATCAACTCTTGGGAATAAAAGACTTGGGAATGCACCTGAATCAACTCTTGGGGATGAAAATATTGGGAATGCTCCTCAATCAACTCTTAGGGATGAAAATGTTGGGAATGTAACTCTTAGGGATGAAAATATTAGGAATACACCTAAAGAATATTCATACTTTGATGACCAAGAACCTTCTGAAGTAAGAAATGAAATAGAGGATGTTATTGAGAATAAAGGTAGAAAAGGACATCCAATTGAAGACTGTAATGATTCTAGTCAAAGAAAAAGCAAAAAAAGAGTGGTACAGTAGGGTGATTTAGCTTAATCATCTTTTGAATTTGATGACTCTAGTGATGAAGACCTTCAAGTTGGTAAAGAGTACATAGAATTTGATGCTCCAAGTGAAGCATTGGATGGTATTGAGGGGGCCTTCAGATGATGATATTTCTACATAAAGAGGTGCCAACAAGTAAGAACTACAACAGAAGTTGAGAATGATGGGAAGAAAGGAAAGAAGACCCGTCAACAGAGCACAAAGAAAAAATTTGGCTGAAGAAATTAATGATGGTGACTGGTTCAGTGAACTTGAGAGTGATCAAGATATTGAAAGACCTCCTAGTTCAGATGATGAAGCACAGAAGCATCCTCACTTCATTGATAGCCAGAATGTGAAAAACTTTGAGATGAGAAAGTGCTTGAGATTTGCTAATGTTGATGTATTTAGAAAGGCCTTCAAGGATTGGAGTGTGAGGCATGGCTATCAATTTCATTATGAAAAGAATGAAAAGACAAGAGCTATAGCTATGTGTGCACATGATATTCGCAACTATAGGATTCATGCATCTATGGTCTAAGGTGGGCCTATCTTTATGGTATGGTCCATAAAATGCATTTATTTTTTTACCTTTTTGCATTTACCCCCTTGTATTTTTTATTGATAGTAACACCCCTCTTTTGTTCTACCCTAGTCAAAACAATAAAAGAAGAGCCCACACGTGCAAGATCAAGATAAAACAAGCATGCCACATCTAAATACTTAGGGCAAAGATTGGAGAATGTTGTTGGGACAACCTAGATGTCCTTGTAGAGAAATTGAAAAAATCAATTATTAGGAAGTGTGGAGTTGAAGTTAGCTACTAGAAAGCCCTAAGAGCAAAGAAAATTGCTATGGAGAAAATAAAAGGAAGGGATGCAATGGAGTATGCACAACGTTGGAATTACTGTGAGATAGTTATGTCCAGAAATCCAAGAAGCAAGCTAATATTGAGAAAGGTAACAAATTCTGACCCCCCCTGTATTTGATAAAAAAAATTTCAATCTTGGTGCTATGAAGATAGGGTTTTTGACTAGTTAAAGACCATTAATTAGTATTGATGGTTGTTTTTTGAAAACCACTTATGGTGGGCAATTATTGTGTGATGTGGGTAGGGATG
>JACGDI010005774.1:488488-501440 GCA_014898725.1 Jacaranda copaia
AAACCGTTCTGACAAGTGTACACGAGAAGAAGTTAAGCGACATATTTTTTAGGGTAAGTGTCAAATTGTCAATGCTCGTTGAGTTTGGATTTTGAATTTATATTGCTAGAATAGGTTAGGAATAGATTTTCTTGTTGGTGCAGGATTCTGAGTTGATGATTTGAAACAATAAGAGGAAACTTTATGGATCGCATATTTTTTACTTCTGCAAATATTGCATTGAATTAATTGCCAATTATTTTACTATTTAGTTTGGATTAAATTTTATCTCATCTATTGCATTATCCTTTGTGTTCTTCTAATTAACTAAAGATTAATGTTAACACTCAACGTGGACTTCTTATTTGGAACAGTTAGTCCTCATCGCACACAATCCTCCCTTGCATAAATGTTTTTTAATTGCAATGTATTTTTATTTTGAAAAATTTTCTCTAAATATAATAAAAATTAATTGATAAATTATATAATAATTTTTTTTTGTCATCATGATACAATTAAAATGTTATATGAAACTCTACAGGAAAGACTTCATTAAATAAAAAAAATTAATATATAACAAAAATCCTATAACCAAGTATTTTTTCCAATAATGAGAAATCATCATATTATGCTATCTTAATATTAATATCCTTTACTTCCAAAAAAAAATCTAGCTTTGTTGATTGAAATAATAATGCATAAAAATTAATTATTTTGCCCAAAAAATCAAACTAACCATGCAGTTCAAACCTATTGAAGAACTTATGAGTAGTGAGAACTGAGAAGATGGAGAATTAATGGTGAAATGAGTGATAAACACTCGAGACAGGAAGAGTTACTAGTGGGGAAATGATTTAGTTATACAAATTGGAGAGAGGAAGAGTTTGTGAGAGAAGGAGCCATACATGTTAGTTGTGGATAAAATTTTAAAAATTTATGTAAATTTAATTCTATCTTAGGGGTGTTTTAGGTAAATATTATTTTGGTATAGCTTGAGTAAGAAAACTTTTCTTTTTAAATTGTATAGATAATTAAGATTTGCATACAACAATTATCCGCTTAACTAGATTCAAGGTTTGGATATTTTTTATACATACCCGTGCACATCACGAGCTCGTTAAGATTTGAACTTCTAACTTCTCACATGATATAGAAAACTTATGCCATTATGCCACAAACCACTTGGCACGATTTGAATATATTAATGATTTATTTTCGTAGGTCCGAATCCACCACTCGGGACGAACATTAAGTTTAGGACTAGGGTTGACTCCTTGGTGGACCGATCAATCTAAAGTTTCTCTGGTTCTTTAATTAAAAACAAGATTATAAGAGTTCCTAATGACATGGTACATCAAAAACATTCAAACACTTAAATTTACTAATCAATTTGAATTGAGTCATGTTATAGAGAATGTAGATAGTTTAGGATCAAATTATACGCATAATTAGATAAATGCTGAAATGCTTATAAGGCACGTAATGTCATTTGTCAAGTAATATGTAGATGAAGCAACTAAATTTGAAGTATACACATATTCTTAGTTTAAATATCAATCGTCTCAATCAGCTGAATCTTTTGAATTAGTCAATCTTTCTCAAAAATTTAAAAAAACAAAATATCTATATATCTATATTATTATATATAGCACAACAGTGTGGGTTCCATAATTACACAAGTTTAGTCAAATTCTAAATTCTCATAATTTTGAGTTTTTTAATAATATTTAAAAATTAATTGCTGATTATTAAATTTGATATTATCTATTCCATTTAAAAATATCTAAATTTTTTTAAAATTATTTTCTTGATTAGAACAAATCTTTCTTTATTTACCTATCATATCCAAAAATACATAGTTGCATTCTATCTACAAAATCTATTTGATCTCTACCTTAATATGTAGAAAATTTCTTATTAATTTGAATTCTATAATTTGATAAGTTTTTCACAACTTTTTTTCTTATCTTTAATGACTAATTTATTTCTACACCACTATATAGAATGCTTTGAAAGTCATTTTATTAATATTCTCAATTCTCCAGCATTTTTTTCCTCTTTCTCTTTGCATGCCTCACTATATCTTTCTTTAATTTATTAATTTTTGACTTTTTTTTATTCACTCTTTTGATTTTATTTTTGTTCAGTTAGCTTTGTTATATTACATGGTGAAATTAAGAGATTTTGGAATTTTACTGCCTATAATTTTTTTCATAACCAATAACAGAGTTTATCATTTAGTTTTTATTTTTTATTAAATTTTTATATTGTTTGTATCTTTGTATTTGTTACTTAGTTCAAGTTACCAACTAGTTTATTTAATTTTTATTTTTTAATTTCTATTTTTGTTTATTGAATTTTACAATTTTATAAAAAGAGATATATTCTTTGTTTTTAATATTTTTATAAGTTATTTCTTTTTTAATAGCTATATTTTTCTATTCAGTCATTGATAAAATCTGTCATTTAATTTTTTATTTTTGTTTAAGTTATTGTACATTTAGTATCTCTTTATTCATTCATTCATTCATTAAGTTATTAGTATAGCTGTTAAGTTTTGATTTTCATTTTTAGAATATCTTTTCTGTTCATCACATTGTGTAGGATGAGATCTATTTTTTTATTTTAATAGTTTTAGAATTTTGAGTTTTTGAATACTTATAATTTTAAAAGCCTAGCAATTTTTTTGTCTTTACTCATATATGCAATTATGTATGTATAAATATGTATAATTCAAACTCTTCTTAAAAAGTTTTTATACTACTTCATTAGTATATATTTTTTAAATCAATTTTGATCTATTTGAAAAAACTATGAGATGGTAGTATCAATAGAAAAATACACCCATTAATTTTTTAAGTTTGTAATTTAATTCATCAAATTATCTAGAACTTTATTAATTTTACATTTTTTAAAATTTCAATTTGCTTGAAAAGTTAACAACTTCTTTTATTATTCACTTCTTTTTTTTTTTAATATTTGTGCATTATATTAATATATAAAGATCTAACTATATATACAAAGAAATTTTGCTAATAATAGTTCATATTGTTCATTTTTTAACATTCTAATTTCATCATCATATCTCTCATTTAAAACAACTTTGAATTTCTAATTACTTTATTAATCTATTATTATTTTAAACTATCATTAGTGATGTCACACTCTTTAATTAGTCTTTTATGAAAATCATTTTGTTGTTCAGTATTACTTTTTGTGAAAATTACATTATTTTATATTTGATTTGAACATTCATAATTATGCATTTGTTATTTATTATTTTGATTATTTCTTATCAAGGCTTATTACAAGTTTGAGAATATTAAAAATTTAAATATATGTGATGTTTAAACTTAATTGAAACCTTGTGGAAAATAAATTTTTAGGTAGGCTTTTAGGCTAAACTAAGACGTTAGAATTTATTAAAAAATGTAGGGTCAACCTTAAAAAAAAAAAAAAGAAAGTATATCATAGATAATATGCTGTAAATGGATGTTAAACAGATCGAATACATTATTTTCATATTCATATCCATTTAACTTTTTAAATATTTGAATACAAATACATATTTGATAGATATTTAAAAATAATATTCAAATTCGTATCCGTCAGATATCGGTGATTCAAAAATATCCATATTTAATTATTCAGATAAATTTATATTTTATTAAACTTATCTGTGTTCAAATTATTGTTTTGTATTCATACTCAATAATAATTATTTAAATATTTATTTACAAATATTCAAATACGTGAATATATGAACCTATAACAAATACATATTTTAATTAATAGAAAAAAGTATATAATTTCATTAAAACAAAAGCAATTAAATAAATAGTATAATTTCTAATTAATAATTGACTTTATAAATAATTTTTAGTATTTATTAACAATGATAATGCCATTTAAGTATATTAATTATAAAATCAACCAATAATAATTATATTGATTAACTTTATTCTTCAATTTTTTCTCTATATTACAATAATTTTTTAAATTTATTCTTTTTTCTTCCCAATTCTTCAATTATAATTTTTATATATACATATATAGATTATAAAATTTTTATTAAAAAACATAAACAATATATTATTTAATAAATATCTATTTGAAGCAGATATTAAATGAATTGGATGTGCATTTAATATATCCATATTCATTTATAATCAGATATCTATTAATTGATACGGATAATTTTCGCTTTAAACGAATGCAAATAAATTTTGTATAGACGAATATGAATACAAATGATAGACAAATTTTTGAATATTCATTTACAGTCCTAAATATACTAAATTCAAACTTGTCATTTGTGCAACACGTATCACCTATTTAAGTTAAGGCCTAATTTAACCCAACTTATTTCTATGTTCTAATTAGGAGTAACTCTTATTAATTTACATGAATCAAGGCGTCACATCTTTGAGAGCGCTCAAAAGGACAAAAGAGCACATGGAGAACGATGGCAGAAATAGCAGCGGAGTTGGAAATGTATGGTAGAAAGTGGTAAAATCAAAACGAAGAAAAATGAAAAAAGCTAATTGCAGTTGACCAGTACTCGAACGAGACACATGGGGTGCGGCAATCCGACACTCTGCCAATTTAGCTAGCAGCCAGATTTGATAAGAAAAATGATCAAACAAATAAGAACTATAAAAAAAATTTGCGGTGAGCGTGTATCGAACACGCGGCCTCCTGATCTTCAGTCTGGCGCTCTCCCAACTGAGCTATCACGCTTGATAGATACAATTCAATACTTATTTATTTAAACAATGGATGATAAGGTTAATTGTGTCATTTCAAAAAACCACATATGAATTCGAAAATGCGCATGTTTCTGTTTTACTTCTTTAGTTATGAAACTATCACAATTAATTACACAAATTTAAATTGGTAGTCAGAATCTAATTCTTCAGAAAAGATTAAAATAAAATAAAAATCACCGCCTTCCACTAGTCGCAGCGCTGCCAACCCTACTTCAACTCCTCCATGCAATTAAATAAACTGCTCCCTCTCCATACGTTGCTCCCTTCCCGGCCTTCTCCACATTGTTCATCTACTTTGTTCATAAACTGCCAACCCGGCATTGTTCATCTACTTTGTTGTTGCGACGGTCTAATAATCTTGAATTGTGACCATCGTCGTTTTTTGTATGTGTTGTGGAGTCCATCAAGCAGAACGTATATACCATTCTGGTGCCCGTGTCAATTTGATCTTAAACTTAATGGGTTTTGTTATGATCCAGTGATTGAGGATTACAAAGTAGTAATGAGCAATATGAGCCACTATGCAGTTTTTTACTGCAAATATAAGTATTGGACTGAGAAAAAATATTTTTCCCTTACCGGAGAAAATTTTGTTAGTGTAGAACCGAAATCAGGGGTTTGTTTTGATGGAGTTATATTTTTTCTTATGCGTTCTTGGCCAAGAGAACCACTCCACTCTCCGGAGCAATAGGACTTAGTTTGTTTTGATCCAAGAGGGGAGGAGTTAAAATGGGCGGATAAGCCAGAGGGTCTACAAATACAAAACGGTGATGAATTGTCTTTGGCTTTGCTAGGAGACAGTTTGTGGTTGTCCCGTCCCAATGGTGGAGATGAAAGGCTGAAAGTATTTATAATGAAAAAAGATGGTGATGAGTTTTCGTGGATGGAGTTCATCACTATCGATTTTTCAGATTGCCCAACGTACAACTATTATGCTGAGCCGACATTCTTGACAAACAAAAATGAGATAACAATAGATATCTATGATTCTGACTTTTTTCTTGCCTATAATATGAGTGAGAAGACTTGCTATGAAATTTGGAAGGTTTATCATGATATCCCTCATTATGTGGATAATCCCCATTTCAATGACAATAACAGCCCTTATTATGTGGATAGTCTTCTCTTCCGCGACGAAAGCACGCACCAAGAATGAAATTACATAGGTGATGGCAATCAAGAGACGTATTTTGAAGGTAAATTTTGATTTATATATATATATATATATATATATATTTGTGGCAATAATAGTTCAAGAATAGATTTCCTTATTGGAGTAAGATTTGAGTTGATGATTTACAGCAATAAACAGGGTATTTTGTAAATAGCTTGTTTTTATTTTTGCAAATATTGAATCTAAATGTCAGTTTTTTTAGTATTATAACATTTAATTTAGTTGCAGATAGAATGAAATTATTTTTTGTATTAAAGATAAATAAAGTATTATTATTTGTTTATGTCGACAGAACTTAATTATCGTTGTTGATCTTTCATAGGCGTCAATTTGCTCCGGTCATATTAAGCCAATATTTTTGAGAAATCAAAATGAAATTATATTAGATGTCGATAAATAAAATTCTTTTATTGCCCAACCCATGGGGAAAAAGACTTCTAAAAAGATTTGGAAAACCGATTCGATTTATATGTTTGTTCTTTGATTCCCATATTGTTGTTGCGCAGAATATAGCAATGCAATAATTAAATATTATAAATAAGATTATCTGGAATTAAAACAGATAATCACAATTAAGACAGTACGTGCATTTTATCAATATGAAATCCAAATAAAGCATGCAATATTAGATTTAATACAAATAGCATGCGTTGTCAGAATTAAACGTACAGCATACGTGATAAAAAATATACGTCAAATTCAAAATAAATTAGAATTTAAGCATTTATTGAATTAGATACAAGTCCAGAAAAAGCCAAAATTAGTTATAAATCAACCTAGACATTAAAAGCAATAAAGCATGCTACCAGTATAATTTAAATGAGATACAAAATTTAAATTGAAAACTCAACTTAAGAATTTTGTATCGTAACAGAATCAACCAGACAACCAAATCACAGATTTCTGTTTGCCTTGAAGAAACGAGCACCTCGACTTACCAATGCAATAGGTACAACGCTACTCCTCCCAAGATGAGATGGTCTAGAACGATCAAGTGCACTCCTTTTCGTTCACCTCGAACAGTACTGAGTTGCCAAATAAGAATGAGACGGTCGTATATCTAAATTCGGGACAAGGAATATTTTTGAGAAGAATACTAGAAAATAAGAAGGGAAGGATTCTTGAGAGATAGCAAAAATGTGAGCAAAATGTTTAGACGAGTGTTGAGAGGCGAATGTTGTGTATTTCCAAGACTGCAAGAGGCAATCTATTTATAGGTAGTTTTAAGATTAGAGTCTGCCAGTTAATAACGTCTAACACGTCACCTAGTCAATAATATTCCGCCACGTCACACGTCCGCCAGCATCACGCCACGTGTCCCACGTCTCTCTGCCAAATTCTGTTAGTCAAACGACCAAATCACAGAATTCTGTTTGCCTTGATCCCCGCGTTAACTTTACTGTTTGATCCTAGCTTAACATAATTTATTTGATTTTTTATAATTATGATATGGTTTGGTTGGCATGATAAATAAATTCATAGGAGATTGCGGGTTAATTTGTCATAAAAATTACATGTATAAATATGAGCTTTTGATATTTATGTAAGTTTGAATGTTTATTGTCACTCCAATCAAACGAATAATTATGTGGAATAAAAACACTCTATCCTACTTTATCATTCTAACCAAACTAACCCCATATGTTTGTTGATTTTTCTCAATTTTTAATAGTTAATTTTACTCATTAAAATTTTGTAATTCAATATATAGGGTTGTTAATAAATCAGATTTTAACCCGAATCTAATTTGAATTCAATTAAAAAATTTTAGAATTGTTAACTGATTAAAATATTCGATCGATTAGATCCTATTATAAATCTCCATAATTCAAAATAAGTTAATCGAATATGGAGTTAAGCACTTTGATCCGTTAAAAATCTAAATTCAAACTTTGATAATTTTTTATTAAATTAGTACTCTTATATATAATATTAATAAAGATTTTAAAACAAAAATCTATATATTATGTTGACCTAATATTTATATTATGTTATTGATATTGAGCCTTAGCCTAAAAATAAAAGGAATGTTGAAAAAATATCAAATATAATAATATATAATAGTTTATCTTTGTATTATTACAATATTATATAAGAGCTTATTATTCAAATATTTAATTTTTAGGTCAATATATGATAAAAAAATTAAAATTTAAATATAACGTAAATTTACTTTTAAATATAATATTTGATATAATTCAAAAGGAAAAAGAAAAAGAAAAATATATCAAATTGAATCAGATTTTTTTTTTTATCGAATTTCACATATTTATCAAATTCGAATATGATATTATCTAACAAAAATTTTATAGAATATTGCTTATCAAGTTGGATTCTGATATGAATTTTAATAATTAAAATAAAATTCAAATATAACTAATTTGATCCAAATTCAACTAATTGACAATCCTATTTTCTCATTCCTCATTAAAGAACATTCTCTCGAAAGCACAATTTGTACAACACAAGGTGGACTCTTTTCAGCTGTAGCCAAGTACCTTATTGGGCCACAAGTGCGCTCCATTGGTCCATCAGAACTAGTACCATTTACTTTAATGTTGCTTGCCAAACTGAACTAATACTGTTGAAATTTGTTTACCTATATTTGGGCCTTGTACAACGTGTTATTTCTGATCGTTACATATTTTTTTGGCTCTTCGCTTCTTGTTCTTAGGATAAATGTGTTGATGCTATATTGTTATGTATTTTGTTTGTCTTGCTTGTACTTTAAACAGAGGATCCACTTCAGCGGGCCTTATGGTTTGTATTACTTCAATTTATCTTCAATTTGCCTTCAATTTCAATTTCTAAAAGTAGGCAAGCTCAAGATTGTCATACCAAAAAAAGAAAAAAGAAATCACTAAAAATAGCATTTGGCCCTCCTTTTTAAGTATTTGGGTGAATTTATAAGTTCTATAAAATATTTTATCAGATGTTTGAAAGTTTATAAAATATTACAAAAAATTTGGTAACATTTTATAATAAGAAGTTTATAAACTCTTAAAATAAAATTTTAAAATTAAATATTTTTTTTTAAATCTTTGCTCATGAAAGAAAGGAAAGAAGAATAAGAGTTTTTCGTTCTCCTAAATTGGACTAAACTTGTTTAATTTTAACTCAAATTAATTATAAAATATTTATTACTAATAATTTATCAATTTCATGACCTCATGTCATCTAATCACTAAAAATTATGATTTGACATTCCTTAATCTCTTTTTATCCTAATTCTTTTCTTTAATGACAATAGGAATATATAAAGCGAACGTATCATGGCAAGCTTAGAAAAAGAAATGTAAATTGTCGTCCCTAAGTAGTATGACATTTATGAACAAAAAAAATGTATTCTGAAAAATAAAGTTCTATATGAAAACATTAAAAGAAAAGGTTAATATAAATAAAAAGACTATAGTATTATAAAATTCTTACAAGTGAAGCTGTACAACCTAGGGTTTTAAACAAATCGAATTAACACATGTGTGTATAAGTTGAGCTTGATCTATATTTTGAGCCAATTTTGAGTCATTTGTATTTAAATTTGATGCTTATAAGTCAAATTGTGAGTCGATATATAATTAATAACTAATTTTTATTTTGTAAATATATATTATATTACTATTATTTTATTTTGAATTCAAATTCAAATTTGTGCTCACGCTTCTTTATGACTTATTTGATAATTCAAACTTATTCAAATTGAATTAAGATGAGCTTAAATTTTAATCGAGCTTGAATTCAAAATATTATCACCACATCAAGCTTCAATCTAATATATGTACATCAAATTTAAATTCAAGACTCAATTGAATTCCTGATATTGACCAACTTGAGGCCCCAAGAAGCATAACAAATTGCAAGTACCCTGGTCCCCATGCGCATGGACGGCGGTCCTACAGATTTTGTCCTCCACCCTCCTACGCTTATCCGTCTAATAAAAATAAATATTTCTCAGTTTATTATTACTACGTCACCTGGGCTGGCAGCACGGGATCCACTTTTCGCCATGCCACTTGTTGCTCAATACTTCACCACAATTAAATTTTCTGTACCATTTCTGTCTTTGCATCAGATATAGGATATATCGCCACGTCATACACAATTTTTAGCCATTAACAAAATTCATATTTTTTTCATTCTGTCAATGAGTCAAATTGGACACAATAACATGGCATATTTAAGTGGTTAATTAGATATGTGGCATCATCTTATTGATAAGTCTCTATCTTTTTCAATGTGTTTTTACATATATATATATATATATATATTTTAAATATCTCCATTTTTATGTTTAATAATATAATTGCATAGAATAACTATCATCCTACTATTATTATTTTATTATACACAATAATTCATGAAGGTTATACATATTTCCATCTCTCTATGAATTATTCTATCTTTCTTAACTTCTTGTTGTAGATATGTTTTCTTTCATCAATACTACTTTACTACAATTTATATCTGTACATTTCATTTGAAGTTTGTTTGGTGAATACAACTATCTTAATTTAATTTTTGTTGTCAATTTTATAGGTTTAAATACTGTAGTATTTATTTATATATATTTATATTGATTATACTTTACACATGAGTCAAATATGTAAATACTGCTAGTACATATAAATGTAAAATTTTAAATTTAAATTTAAAGGATTCTTCATGTGTGTGTGTGTTGTAAATGAAAAAAGAAAAAAATCTCGTTTATATACATTTTTTGACCTAATATTACAAAACGTATGTTTCAATTTTTATTTAAAATAGAATACATAAGTTGAGATAAAAATCTAAAATAAAAACTTTTTTAATTTGAATATATTGCTTGAAATAAAAACTTTTTCTATTGTTTTTAAAATGCCCCCAAAAGGATCATTTTATTAAATAATTAATAATGATATGACAAACTAAATGTCACTTAAAGATTATATTTTCAAGGTATTCAAACTTTCTATTTTAAACTAATTCTTGATAAGACGTCAGTACTTTACCATGACTGTGATTCTCAAATGACGAGAAACAAGTTTTCTCTTTTTGGAAGTTGAGAAAGCAAAAATTCTTGTATCTTGACAATATTAGAAAGCAGCATTCCGAGAGAACGAGGTACTATTACTCTAATAATATGATTGATAATCATGAATGAGGTGAGAATGGATTAAGTATTTTTAAATTCATAATTAGTATAATTTAGAAATAAAAGTGTCTATTTTTGTTGAAATTTTTATTTCTAAAAGAATAGATTTAGCTATTCCCTTCCACCCTAATGCTGCAAAGAGTTGGAGAGTCAGATACTCCGATTGATTTAAGTGTTTTGGGCTTGAGATCTACAATCATGAACACACGTCAACTAGGCGAGAAGCCCTCGGCTATGGCACTTCGACGCTCAAGTTAGATTTCCAGTAGATCGGAGAATATAAAGAGAGAGTATGTAGTAAATAGTGTAAATGGCATTACCTTGAGCATGGTGGTGCTTGTAGTATTTTATAGCCTGTTGTGGCGCGATTTTTTGCCCAAGTACCCTTACCAGGTGTACTTGGCTTTCTCCATGACATTCTTTGCTTAGATCCAGGTACTGTGCCAGGTGGCACAATCTCCCGTTTTTCCGAATAATCATGCTAGTAGGAGCATGTCCCTGCCAGAGTTGTTAGCGGGGTTTTGGAGTTATTGGTAGCGGTTACATCCGTTGGTAGCAGTTACATCAGCTATCACGTGTCATCAATGCAGAGAGGTTCAACCTGTCTAACTTGCACCCGGAGATCGATTCATGTCGACTAGACTTGGATGTTAAAACTTCAAAAGTGACCCTCAGGTCGATACGGGTCGACCGCGGGGCTTACCAAATGGAGTCAATACAGGTCGATCAGACTGATGTGCCTTTGGGCTTCATAGGCTGTCTCTTTTAAATCTGGGTCTGTTGGGCCTACTGGATTATACCATATCACACCCCGTAGGTTTAACTATTTTCAATCCATTATGAATGAACCTATATTTTTTCTTTTTAACAAAATAACACTTTATAATTTAACAAAGTATTTTTATATTTAATTAAAAAAATCTTCACTTTGTAAATATTTGATATTATATTCCAACTTATTCAATTGCTATGTGTTTTTATTTAATTATATATTTTATTCATTTCATTTTTAGCAATATTATAAAAATTATTATAGTATTATAAATTATTATATAAATTAAAAAAATAATAAATAATCAAAATAAGAATAATTATACGCATCTCATTTTTATAATAAAAAAAGTAAAAATATCATAGACTTGGTCAATGCTAATAAAATATATATAGTTTAAAACATTATCTATATCCGCATATATTTAAATGACTAAAAAATATATACAAAACTAATAAATGAAGAGTGATCCACTCTATTAACAATTCTTCAAATTAAACTTATAAAAAAGTACAATAGATCGTTCTAACCTTATCACAAAAAAGTTAAGCACTTTAGTTATAAAGTATTTTATAATTTTTTAATTATATTTTATCAAAAAATTCAAAAGAGCTTACTAAATTATAATTTTGACAATAATAATTTTAAAGAAATTGTGTTTCTACTTTTTTATGAAAATATACATACCTTGTTGATAATATATAAAATGCATATATTTAATATAATGTAATTCAAATAACATTAAAAGTGATATTAATTTTAGACTTCCCAAAAAAAATATCTAGGGTGATATATAAAAAATGTTTTACTAATAAATACTTTTATTTTAATAATATTTTGCAAAAGGGTAATTTGGTTATTTAAAAAATTTATTTCATTCCTACTAGTTATTCCTATTTACCAATCATTAGAATGGAATTAAAGAGGAAATGGCGATTCCATTCCTTTCTCATTCCTTGTGCATACAAATCATAGGATAAACTATATTAACATCATTCCATTCCCAACTTCATTCAATTCCTAAAGTCATTTCATTTCCACCTAATTCAATTCTTGCATACCAATTACCACCTAAGTGGAAGAGTATTTATGAAAAAATCATTCCAAGAATTGAAACTTTTTTCTCTGGG
>JACGDI010005774.1:509255-522102 GCA_014898725.1 Jacaranda copaia
GTTGAGGCGGTACACAATAACATTAGAGTCGATCCCCTGTAGGTCGGAGCCTTCCACGCAAAAATGTCAATATTTCTACTCAAGAAATCGATCATAAGACACTCCAAGTGGGGGCCTATGTCTGTTCTAATACGGGTTGTCTTTTTAGGGCTACCCTCTTCGAGCTCAATAGTCTTGAATTCCCCGACAGGTTTCACTCTGATGTCTTCTAGCTTTTGCTTCTTTTTGACCTGGGACTCTTCAGGTTCAGCTACAGAGGCGTCCCCCAAAATCTTCAGCTATAGTGGGGTTTTTTGCTTGGTTGGCTCGACCAAGATGTTATAATATCTCTATGTCTCCTTCAAATTGCACAAGAGCTCACCCGTGCCGACTGGGGTTGGAAACTTGACTTTCAAATGATAAGTGGACACAATGGCACGGAAGTCATTGAGGGCGGGTCGGCCAATAATGACATTATAGGCAAATGGGGCGTCGACCACAAGGTAATTCAACATTAATGTTCTCCTTCGAGGAGCCTCCCCAAAAGATGTGGACAAGTCGATCAACCCCTCCGGTATGATCTCCAACCCCTCGAATCCGACCAACGGTTGCACATAGGCTAGAATTTCAACTTGCCCATGTTCATCCTCTTTAGTGTGGATAAGAAGATGACATTCGCTGAGCTGCCGTCGTCGACCAGAACCTTACGCACTTCAAAGTTTGCAATCTCCACAAAAACAACCATTGGATAATCTATCTCATGATTGACATTTTTTCCCTCGAGATGGGCCAGGTCGGCATCCGTAAATGAAATGGGTTCTGCGCTCGTTGAGAGGTGGAAAGTTGTCTCCACAAGCGAAGCTTTGTTGGACTCGAGCCTCCTCTATGTTAGCCTTCGAGCAGACTTAGAGTCCTCCCCAGTGGAACCTCTTGTAATCATGTCAATCACCCATCTAATGGGTGGGCGATCTTTATGGGCGGGCTTCTTTCCTTTATCTTCTCTCCTAGGGCTAACCGACCGATCTTTCTCTACGGGAAGTTCGATCGATTTTGTCCCCTTCAGTCTGGGCTTCCATGGCTATATATTTTTTGAGGTGGCCTTACCTGATTAGCCTCTCGATCTCATCTTGAAGATTGAAGCACTCATCAGTGTCATGCCCCTTCTATTTGTGGAAGTAGTAGTATTTTGATTTCTTCATGGCTTTAGTCTTTGTCAACTTTCTGGGCATTTTGAGAAGGTTATCATGCTAGATAGCATACAGGACCTCCTTCCTCAAAATGTTCAATGATGTGTAGTCATGGAAGCGTTTGATCGGAGATCGACCTCACTTTTTTTGTCTCTAATCGTCTCTCTCCTTCTTTTTCTTCTCGACCTCGGAGGATCTGAATTGAGCTTGTTCATTTTCTCCTAGGTTATGTATCTTTCTGTTAGGTCAAGCAACTCCTCCATCGACCCAAGCCGTTCTTACACCAAAGCATTGGCACATTCTTTATGCCTGAACCCCAAGAATAACATGTCGATCAAGAACTCAATCCTAAGGTTATCAATTTTTAGGACCTCCGTATTAAATCTGATAAAGAAGTCTCGAAGGGATTCTCCCTCGCCTTGCTTGATGGTATGGAGGTGGGTATGGGGGAGCTTGGCTTTCCTTCTACTGGCAAATTGGTGCAAGAATTTATCACACAACTGGTCATAGGAGTAAATCGTTGATGGTTCAAGCTTCACGAACCAATCTAGTGCGATGCCTTAGAAGGTGGTCACCAACATCTTGGTATGGATGTATTCATTGTGTCCATGCAACCGCATCATGTGTTCGAATTGCATGAGATGCTCATTGGGGTCAGTAGAACCATCATACCTCTGCAAATTGGTGGGGACTTTGGCATCTACGGCGATGCATTCGTTGATGATCTCTTGAACGAATGGGACCCTTTCTCTTGATGAGACCTTTGAGGAGCCTCCCAATTTGGTGCTCTGTTAATATTTCTCCTTGAGATCTCATCGAGACATCTATTCAGTTGCTAGACTTGATGGGATATTTCTTTCCACTCATCCCGATTCGCCTGGGTGGCATTCCGATCAAGACCCAATCTGAGCGCTCGGCCCTATTGCACTGCAGGGCTCGAATGGGCCAATGCGCAAAATTTGCAGATTCTCCTCTCTCATCGCGGTAGTCACGCCTAGAGCATTCAACTTTATCGCGCTGCATGGCTCGATTAAGTCTGGCACGATCTACCAAGTCCACAACCTTTTCCTGCATTTCTGGACACCTCCTTTCTTCCTACGAGCGTCTAGAACTAACTTTGTGCCTAGCGGGTGGCTACCTAGCTTCTCGATGGGAGAGACTATTTTCTGGGGACCTATTTTCTGGTGGCGGCGGCTGCGAAGTTGCATTGGCGGCAGGTGCGGGCACTGTAGTGTGCCTGTTCAGAGTGGCAGATAATTGAGTTGATATTTGAGTGAAAATCTGCTCACTTATCAGCTACATCAACTGGGGCATGGTGAGCATCACTACCTGCTCATAGGGGCGCTGGTGTCCGGAGCATTTGTACCTTGCTGGGGGTTAGGGAAAGATGGAGAAGTGGACCTCCCGTTCTCTTCCCTTCCAAATACTACTTTGCATGTGTTTTCCATTTTTCTTGCTGCAATCTCAATGGCTTCCCACAGATGGCGCCAAATTATGTTGCTAAAAGCTGCATGTAGAGAAAAGGGAGTTGTGCTACGGGTAAATCGACTAGGGAGGTCGAGTACTCAGGATTGTATATAACTTGAGGCTTGAGATCTGCAACCACAACACACGTTAATCTAGTCGAGGTGCCCCCGACTAAGGTATTTCGACGCTCAAGTTAGTTCTGATCGAGATGAAGAGATCGAACATAATATAGAGAATGTAAGGCTTATAGTGTATTGGGCATTACCTTGAGCGTAGTTGTGCCTGAAATATTTATAGCTTTCTGTAGGTGTGATTTGACCTTAGTACCCTTATCAGGTGTACTGACTTTTATTTTTGTCAGAGGGTTGGGGGTCATTCCATGTCCAAATCTCGGTACTGTACCAGGTGGCTAAATCTCTTATTTTTCTGGATAAACAGTGCTAGTGGATGCGTATCTCTGCCAAAGTTGTTGGCAGGGTTGTCAGAGTTGTTAGAGTTGGTGATAGTGGTTGTACCGACTGTCACGCGTCATTAATGTGGAGGCATGCAGCCTGTCAGACTAATAAATACGGCAGGGATCCGAATCAACGTTGGAATGGGTTTTGAGGTCGATACATGTTGACTAGACTCAAATATTCGAACTTCTAGAGTAGTCCTGAGGTCGATACGGGTCGACCACAGACCCTACTAAGTGAGGTTGATACCATTGGGCCTCCTGGGTTGTCTCATTTGATGTTGAGCTTATTGGGCCTACTGGGTTATTCCATATCAGTTTGATTTTATTATGTGTTTATTATGTATTTTGGGAGAATAAATAATAAAAGAGTTGTGAGAGAATGTGAAATGAAGGTTGGGAAATGTCATTATTGTTTGGTTGTGTTTTTAAGAATAGTAAAAAATGAGGTTTGAAGGGTTTTGATATTTTTGGTTGTGTTTTATAGGAGGCATTTTTTACTGTAAATGTCATATCATTACTTTTGTGTTGGTATTTGCGGTGAATTTAATATTAAAGAATTTTTTTAATCGTAAGAATAATAATAAAAAATATTATATATAAATGCATATATATATATATATATTGAATGAATATGATTATTTTGTGAGTTTCTAATAATTGATTAAATGATTAAGTGGGTTGTATATTATAATATTTTATAAATTTGTTTGTATGTTGATATTTTTGTTATTTAATAATAATAATAATATTGTTATTATAATAATACTATTATTATTGTTGTTGTTGTTGTTATAATTATTGTTGTTGTTGTTGTTGTTATTATTATTGTTATGGGAGGAGGGAGAAGTAGCGGATGGGATGGGTTGGGACGGCTGGCGGCAAAAGTGGGGTGGGCTGGCAACATTTGAGTTTCTAAAGATAGAATTATTCAACTATTTTAGGTCATTTTTTATCCCCCAAAAAAACTAATTTAGGACATTAAAGAACCGTTTTAGAGCTTGTAAGTTGGCAATTAGATCCGTACTAACTGGAGATAATGGAGAATTGTGTCTAAATCAAAGTCAATCCGTCAATTCGATTATAATTTGCTGAAAAAAATTAATATTTTTAGGCTATTTTTGATATTGAATTTGAATAATAGTAGTTATTATAATAATGAGTGATACTGTGAAATTGAATTATTTATTATTCTATTTGATAGGAGAGATTGATATATACATTAAACACCATTCAAATTTTCAATAATATCATGTGATGTGTTTGATATTCACTACTAACATTGTTTTTATTAATTTGTCCTTTTTAATGTAATATGTCCTTTCCCATTTTCAATATATACATACATATTATAAATCACACCATTCCATTTTCACTCTAAAAACCTAACAAATAGCATTGATTTAATCGCTGTAATAGAATTTATCTCCTTCCAAAATATAAGCAATATATCAAAATTTTTCAAAATAATTTTCTTACTATTCTCAAAATTCAAACAAATATGTGTCACATTCCCCAACCCCATTCCCAAAACTCATTTTTCCAAATCATATAATCCAAATCATATAATTCATATCCAAACATTACCTAAGAAATTTAAAAATTAAGAATATAAATTAAAAATATATGATCAATAGTTTTATATGAAAGTACCTAAATTTTCAACTATTAGAAAAATATTAAAGAAATATTATTATAAGAATTAAAGACTAATGCCATTCTTCTTCTTCTTCGTCTTCTTCTTCTTTTTCTTCTTCTATCATGGTTGTTGAGGATATAGTTCAAAAAAAAAACAGGTTGAAATGGAAGCATGACCACAATATATCCTAAGGGCTTGTATGTAATTTTGAAAGTAGAAAACTCCGCAGTGGGATGCGATTAATCAATCACACCCCCAAAGCACTATTTCAGTCATGCTTGATAGCATGCACAGCAATGGGCTGGCCCGCAAAGTCAATCTCGAGTATCAAATATATAATTAGCATACATTATGGCCCCCAGTCCCATCTAATTGAGGTATTCAAACATAGCCTTGGATTTAGATCAAATTAAGTTGATCTCGAATTTGAGCCAAAAATAAAAATAAGATTAGACTATATTTTAAATCAATCCACTAAACATGACAATAAAAAATGGGTGATCTAATAATCTAATTAATTCAAATAGACCCAATCCAACCCAACTCACTTGAAAATAGTTAGGATAATTAAATCCTAAACTAAAAAATGAAAAGTTATCTTTTTGTACTAGCATGTTCCCGGTGCGATGCACCAAAAATAATTTCAATACGTCACACCGAACACATGCTAGTTATAATATTAATTAAAATAATTATTTATGTTTAAAATTAAATTACTATAAAATATAAATAAAAAATTCATATTTTTTTCAAATAAATTAATAATAAAGTATGCTTAAAATTAGTTCTAAGGATAAAAAAAAATCCCTACTTACTACTGCTCATCATCATTCGTCACTATATACTCAAGTAAATATATTTATCAAAATTTGATTAGAATCACAAAATTTCAGTGATATGTACAAATAATTCCCCACTTATTTAATATTTAAATAATTTTTTCTTGATTATTACAATGAAGTGAATAATCATAAAGTGGACAAATATGACTGAATATGATGTTTGATTAATAAAAAAAATATTATTATAATTGATTAAATTGTCTATTCCATAAAGCTTATAAATTAAATTTGTCAATTAAATAATAAGAATAAAGAACAAATCTCATGATTTTGATATAAATCGATCATAAATATTTAATATTTTTCTTAATTCTCTTAGTATTTTCTTTATTCTACACATGGATTACATCAGTATTTAAGGTCAATCGATTTCATATAACGAATAAAACGTACAATCAAAACCCTAACAACAAAATCAATGGAGGAATATAACTAAATAACAATAAATTTTTCGTCACTTACATAGAAAATTTCTTATGGAGATACTTAGGGCTTATTTGATTTTTTTTTATGGAGGCATTTTTATTTTTTGGTGAGAAAAAATAGTGAAAAGTTAGTTATAAATGTGTTTTTGAAAATGAAATGTTGTTTGGAGGTTTTATTTAAAAAGTAATAATTATATAGGATTGAAAATAAGTTGTATTTAGAAGATATAATATTTTTGTATTAAAAATTGTGTGAATATGAGTAGGAAAAAAGAAAAGAAAAGTGAAAATGGAAAGGGAGTGTAATAATGTATTTGAGAAAATGTGCTGAAAATAAAAATATCTGTAAAAATAAGGAAGAAATTTATAGCTTTCTGTTTTCATTTTCAAGAGAAAATGAAAAGGGGATTTGAAAACAAAACCAAACGGGCATTTAGTAATTTCTCTTCTTCAATATATAAAATCAAAAGAATGTACAAGAGTTATTTGAGACTTGGATGTGTTTTTATTTTTTTAAATTGTATTTAGGTATATTATAAAGTATAAGAGTTTTAATATATCTAAATATCTTTGATATTATCTCATCAATATGTATAATACCATATAGATAATATTAAATCCTCTACCAAATAAAGATTATAAAATATTATCAAATGCATTTTGAATTTCAGATGAAAAAAAATTAGAGATAAGATATAGTTACATCGATTAGTGATAATAATTAACAACTCATAAATTTTGTTTAATTGAATTAAAATACTCAAAATTCTAAGAATTTAACATGTGGCAAAAATTGCACAATTAAAATAAAAATTACATAATTAGATAAGCACAAAACTGTGCTCTATATAATAGTACTAGCATTATTCTAGATCTTTAAAATTACTATTGATGATGCTAAAGTCTGGATCCAAGTCTACTTTAGTTTACCAAAAAGTCGATTGAAAATGAATGTGGTGATGAGAGTGAGCTGAGTCTTGCAACCAAGCAACATGTGAGGCTAGTTGAGGAGACCCTCAGCTAAGGCATTCCGACACTCAAATCAGTGTAATCGACCAGAATTTAGAGCGGCGGAGCGAGGACCAAATGTATAGTGAATGTACCTTATAGCACAACTATAATAAGGTATTTATAATCCCAAGTAGGAGATTAAAATGTCCATAGTGCCCTTACTTTTGCAGGGAAGACCTTTGCCCTTACATAAGGATTTTTAGGCCTTTTTCATATTTGGAACTCTCTTTACAAGTGGCGCACCCTCTATCCTCCCGAGAAATAGTGAAGATCTCCACATTTAATGCGAAGGCAAGCTGTCTGTCAGTGTATTTAATGTGGCAGTATGGTGATTGAATGATATTTAATGCGATAGTGACTGGTGGTGAGAGAAACCTTTCTATCTCACAGATTGACCATTTCTAGGTCGAGATATCTCCCTAGCCGCAAGTCTCTCCGTTCACTCTTGTTGAATGCATAATCTCTTCGGGTCGACCTATTCTGGTCGAAATGTCTTTCCAGGGTCGACCTATTCTGGTCGAGATGTCTTCCCCGGCTGTAGGTCTCTCCGCCCACTCTAGTCAAATACATGACCTCTTCTGGTTGAAATGACTTTCTGACAGCGGGCCTTTTGACCAGAGCTTGGTCAATTGAATAAAGATCGATAGATTTTATTGGTTGATTAGCCCAATGTATTCTTGGATTTGGGCTGATTCTGTTGGGCTTGTTGGGCTTTTCTTACTTCCCCATATCAACTATATATTAATGTAATTGTTGAATTATAAATATAATTAAAAATAACAATATAGAAATAAAAATATTGCAAAAATATTTGAGTAATCAATAAAATTAAATATTACTTTTCAAAATGATAAAGTAAAATTAAATTAAAACTTTAAAATTTAGTATTTAAAAGCTTGGAATATATGAAGACATCTCATATGTATGATGTCATGAAAAATAAATTTAAAGATTATTGGCGAGAAATTTAAAAGATTCAAAACTTTCAAAAGATAAAAGTTTATGAATATGATTATACACTTTATTAAAAAGAAAAAAATATTGTGCAATTTAAAAAATAAAAATATATGAGAAGGATATAGCACACAAGATTGATGGTTTATGAGTTGGAAAAAAACTAAAAAGTATGGTACTTTAGGATTAGTTTAGACTAGAAAGGCAATGAGTACATATTAAGTTAAAATTTAAAATATAAAGAATTAAATAATATATTGCCTGGCAAGAAATTAAAAAAATTTTATTTAATTTTAATTTTTGATTAAAAATTAATTAAGTCAAGATAAAACTATGATAGTGAAGATTTAAAAAGAAAAAGAAAGAAAGTTAAAAATCAAATTAAATATATAAAATAATTATAAAGTTGAAATCAATATTTGTATATAAGTTAAGAGAAACCTTTTAATTTGACTTATAAGTTAATTATGAAATAATTAAGTGAAGAAAAGAATTTGATATTAGTAATATAAAGTTAAAATTATATTAAATTGAAAGTAATTATAAACTCAAAATTGATCTTAAAATAGGAATATCAGGATATGATGATATTATAATGTTAACTTGTCAAACAATCAAAATTTATAATAAAAAATAAAAAATAAAATTAGACATATATTTTGATGGATTAAATAATGACCAATGTTATAAATTTAAAAAATTAAAAGGTATATTTTTTATTGAAATAACCATCTTACGATTTTTTTAAATAGATCAAAAAAAGTTCTAAGAATATATATTGATTAAGTAATATATAAATTTTTTTGACAAATGTTCAAATTATACATATTTAGACATACATAATTACATATATATAAATAAAAAAGAAAAATTAAATGACATATTTTAAAATTATAAATATTCAAAAAAATAAAATAAAATTTAAAAACATTAAAACCAAAGAATAGATCTCATCCTATAAAATTATAAACTTAGATGAACCAAAAAAGAGAGAGAGTGAATTTTAAAATAAACTACAAAACTTAACAAATAAATTAATAACTTGATTCAAAAAATGAGTGAAAGGATACTAAATGTATAACAGTTTAAATAAAATAAAAATCAAATGAAAAAATTTATCAATAATTAAATAGAAAGATGAAACTAATAATAATGAAATAAAATTAAAAAAATATTAAGAGTGATTAATATATCTCATCTCGTAAAATTATAAAACTAAATGAACAAAAAGAGAAATTAAAAATAAAAAAAATTAAATAAATGAATTGATAACTTAAACTAAGTAATAAACAGAAAAGATATAAAAGTTTACAAATTTAATAGCAACAAAAGCTAAATTATATACTTTGTTTATCGTTGAAAAGAAAATTATAGCATTAAAATTAAAATAAAAAAAAACCCTTCCATCATTTAACATACTTAAAATAAATAAAAAATAAATAAACAAATAAAGTGAACAATGAAATCAAACAAAAAATAAATTATTTAAATAATGAAATAAAGAGGCACAAAAAGTGTTAGAGAAAAAATGCTAGAAAATAAAGAGGCACACAATGAATAGAGTGAAAAAATGCTAGAAACTAAAAATATTAATGAAATGGATTTCGAGACACTTTATATATGGTGGTATAAATATAAATTAGTTATTAAAAATAATAGAAAAATAATAAAAAACTTATCAAATTATAGAGTTTAAATGATCAAGGAATTTTCCACACATTGAGGGTAGAGATGAAAGAGATTTTGTAGATAATATGCAATCATTTTTTTTATATATATATTAGAGATAAACAAAGAATAATTTATTCTAATCAATAAAATGATTTTAAAAAATCTAGATATATTTAAAAGGGATAAATAATATCAAATTTAATAACCAAAAATTAATTTTAAAATTGAAGTAAAAACTCAAAATTCTAAGAATTTAAAATTTGATCAAAATTATATAATTGTGGATCCTACACCGTTTTGCTATATACTATATAAGATAACATAAATAGATTTAGATTGATTGTGGACAGCAAGACAAGTTTTTTTCGTTTTTATAAAACTGATTGTGCTTATTAGACTTTAATGTTCATGTGTGATAGTATTAATATGTAATAGAGATCTGAAGGCTTTATCGTTTGATGTTCGCAGTGCGTAATTGATTAACTTAAATGTTAAATTGATTGTTGATTCGAATTTAATCATTGATAATATTGATGGAAGATTAGAAAAAGAAAATGAATGTTAATTTTAATATAAATTCTAAAAATATAGATCTAAATTTCTAGTTAATATAATGTTGGAGTTTGTAAATATAAAAAGTGAAATAAGTTTGTAAATATCCGAATTGACATCCTCAACAGTAGAGGAAAGTGTTCAATTCAAATTGTCAGAAGAACATATTAACAATGGGAACAGACTTACCCAGAAAAGAATTATGAACAGAACCCTGCTTTTGTCAAATTCAGAAGTCAAGTACAAAATACAACTTATGCTACACTTGACGAGCGCGTGCACGGCCAAAAAAAATTCAATAAAGGTCAATTATTCTTGAAAATTAAGAGATCAGCTAATTAATTTGCCAATTGAATTTTCTTAACTACGCCCACAGTTTAACAAACGAACTGAACCGGACCGGACCGGACCGGACCGACCGATCGAACTGTCAACCAACCGATGAACTAGTTTGATTTTCTCAAAAAATTAAAAAAATAAAAAAACATCATATTTTGAAAAAAAATCATTAAAATCGGCTGGTCGGACTGTTGAATTGTTGAACTATACCGATTTTTTTATTTAATTTTTAATAAAATTATTTTTAAATTTTTTTTGATATAAATATAAAGTTTGAAGGTTAAGGAACATTTCACAAGTTATTTAAAAATAAAAAATAAGCCATAATTTAGAGTTTAGAGTTTATAATTAACTTATACATTCTCAGTTTTAAACTTTAGACTTTATATATTTAAATTATTACTATCATATATAATATAAATAGTGAAATTTGGATTGCAATATTAGACAATATTCTTTAAACTTTTTATATTTTATATTTTAATATTTTATTAATTTTTAATTAATATATATTTCATAATTATAACATCACGGTTCAATTGCAATTCAATTATGGTCCAACCGACGGTTGAATAAGTGAACCGTGAATCGATAAGTTTTTCGATTCAATAAACGGTTCGATTTTTCGAATACTGACTATGCCCTACAAAATGTATGATTTTATTTCCCACTTTATATCTTTTTATTTATTAATCTCAAGAGTAATTTTCAACTTTAATTCAAGATTTTAACTGATTTTTATTTCTTAAAAAGTTATAAGTAATTAAATAAGAAAAAGAAAAAAAAGAAAAATCCATGAGGCAGCATTTAAAGGGTGGGGTGAGGCAGCTTTGCTTTCACAACTGTGTGAACCCATGCTGGTCCCCCACTAGCCCGTCGCAGGGCCTTCATTGTTTCCTATACTTTTCAATTAGGCCGAACAAAACATTTAGTATGGACCAGAAAGCGGCCCACTACTTAGGACATTATTTTGTAAGTAAATGTTATTTTGGTCCACTATTTTCAGACACCATACGTCGAGTCCTACTCCAGCGTGCTAAGTCTCCGCTATAAATATCCAGTGCCCAATTTTTGATTGGATTTGAATTTTAAAAATTGAATTTGAATTTGAACGAATCTTTAATATGTATATATATACTTAAAAAAATTGACAACATAATTTAGGGATGTAATCGAGCTGAGTATGTCAAGTCCTACTTTGGCGTGCTAAGTTTCCGTTATAAATATCCGGTGCCCAACTTTTGTTTGGATTTGAATTTTAATGAATTTTTAATGTGTGTGTATGTATAATTAAAAAAATTGACAACATAATTCAGGGATGTAATTGAACAAAATCGAGTCGAGTTTGGGCAAAATTTTGGGGCTTGAAATATATATATTAGGCACGAGCTCAACGGGCCTAAAATTTTAAACTCAAGCTCAAGCTCGACAATGCTCAAATTGATAAATTAATTGTAAAAAACTACAGGTTTGAATTTGAGCTTAAACTCAAAATAAAAAAATAGTATGTAGTATAAATATTTTGTAATAATAAAACATATTATTTAATTACATATTAATTTGTGAGCCTCCAGTTTAGATAAAGATTGCTCGAGCTCAACTTGAATTAGAGCTCAATCTCAATTTAATTCGACTCGTGAGACTTAAAGAGCTGATTTGATTCATTTGTCCTACTATAATATAATTGATAACAACATAAAATAAAATATTGATATATATTATCGTATACAGATAATAAAATCTTGAAGCATGTGATGATGAGATTTGCGACCTTGGTCCCCTACCTAGTTCAATTTTTCCTTGCCGTGGAATCATATCTCAAGCTAGAGATTTTTTTTCAAGTTGAATTGTATTTTTATAATTGGTTTGACAGCCTCGTGTAATCCAAAATTGTTCATCCCCAAGTGATTTACCGCAGAAATTGCTAGCTGTCATAACATATATGATCAAGAACCGAATCCTCAATCCTCCAATAAACAATCCTACTTGCTAAGTGGATATTCGGTTATTTCACTTTTATAGTCTTTCTAACATTGCACTAATTTTTAGGACAACCTTTTGTCTCTCAAATTTTGGAGTTTATTTGGCTTCATTTTGAATCAGCAAAACAGGTGTGAAAAACAAAGAAAGAAAAGGTCAGATTTTTGTGCAAAAAGGGCATCTGAGATGTCAACTCCTTTTCAGAGGAAATTAACCAGTCCAAAATTGAAAGAAAAATATATAAATAAACAAAATAGGCATAGAAAGAGGGTTTAATTTTTTATTTTTATTTTTATTTTTTGAGCCAAGGATCCATCATATCATATTAAGTACCAATAGTACAACAA
>JACGDI010005774.1:522202-560768 GCA_014898725.1 Jacaranda copaia
AAAAATTTCTCTTTATATGTTCTTCTATGGCAAATAGGCATCATAGGAATTAACTCATCGACTCTCCAAATAGTACTATAACTCCCAAATAGTGCTAGAAAATCAACACTAAATATTTTGTTGTAATTATAATTATACAGGTTATTATTGTTACTGTTCTATTGTTGAAATTATATATATTGGTCAAAAAGTTAATCTTGATATTAGTTCATATTTATCAAAGTCAAGCCATAATTCTACTTAGTTAAATGGTAACGCAATGTATAGAGTCTGGCACTTGTTTCACGGTAGATGGTCACCATCCGAAGGAGAAATGCTACTTACTTTGTATAGAAACCCCGGTACAAGGCACCAGTAGCTCTAACTACTTTAGAAGTAGTGAAATTCTTACTTATTTTTAATTGGATGATTAGTAGTTCAATAATATAAGTCTCATACGTAGAATGTAAGTTAAGGATTTATTTTTGATAGACTCATTTGTGCGTGTGTATAAAGATGTATATAAAATATGTACAAAAGATATAACGATTGTGACTTGATAAAATTGAACTGTCCGTGAAGATGTGGGGCAATGTAAAATCAATAAAACAACAATTAGTATCATAAAAAAATGGCTGTAAACTAAAGAATTCTGTCCAATTTGAAAAATAATTTGAACTTATTGTTCAACTTTTACTTTAGGTATGTGAACGACCCAGACTACTACGGAGGATTCGAAGAGGAAGATCTCCAACAATTATTCGACGCCATGAAATCAAACTACAGAGCATGGTGCGACGGATTTGCGCCCTTGGCCGTGGGGGGAGACATGGAGTCTGTGGCGGTGCAAGAATTCAGCCGAACTTTGTTCAACATGCGGCCCGACATAGCATTAAGCGTGGCCCAAACCATATTCTACAGCGATATGAGGCCACTTTTGGGCCACGTGACCGTACCCTGTCACATAATCCAGAGCATGAAGGACTTGGCCGTGCCGGTGGTGGTTTCCGAGTACCTCCACCAGCATCTTGGCGGCGAGTCCATCGTCGAGGTCATGTCCACCGACGGACATCTGCCGCAGTTGAGCTCGCCGGACGTGGTGGTTCCTATCCTCCTCCGGCATATTCGCTATAATATTTCAGTTTGATTGGCTATTGGTTTGTTCTATATTTTGATGTCCTTTTCCTGAGTGCGTGTCACAATTTCATTCTTGCCCTTTTGTAAAGCGTTTTTAAATTTGAATTATTCTCACTTTTGTCCGGAGTTTGTGGTAATCTAATTGATTCAATGTATCGGATAATTAACTAACCATAATAAGATTGAAAAATATATTGTGACAGCCAATAATTGCGAAGCCATCAAATCAAAGTTGTTCATTGGAGTTGGGCGAATGCAAGTTTTGAAAGAATGTATCATATGCGGACAAGAAGGACTGGGACTTTGATTGATGGCCCGTCAGTCTAGCTATTGATTGAGATCATGCAAAAACATCACTATTCACGAAGAACCTTGGGAGTTTATTTTTAAACTACGATTTTGTAGTTTCAGTAGTTTCAGAGGGCGTGTGCCTAAATTTATTTAAACAGTTTTATAAATTTTTATATTTTATAAGGTGTTAAATTTTTTTAAAATATTTAAATAAAAAAACATTGAAATTTATTAAATATTATTAATATTAATATTAATTTTATAATTAATATAATTAAAATTAAAAAAATTTGTTAAGATATTTTGAGGAATTTAAAAATTGAACTAAACGCCCTCTTAATTCATAATTTAAGTAAAAAAAATATTCTAGGAAACTAGGGTGAGGTAAAAGCATAAAACCCCTAGTTTAAGCTCAAAAAATATCTAGAAATGCACGAGGTCAAAATCGATGGAGGACAACGGATTTTTTTGGATTTGAGATGTGACTGGGAATTTCAGTGGGAGGGCTATGGGTGGAAGTGCATTCCCTGTTTAACAAAGGTCTCTCTACCCTATATATGACAGGTGTCCATCCCCTCCATAGGATATATATATATATTTTTTTGGACGAAACCTGGCTCCACCGGATATTTGTGAGTGTACTCGTTATTTTTTTTTATAACATAAAGTCTCATATAATTTTATCATAAATAAATCAATCGCTAAATCAGAAAATAAACATCTCGGCAACATAAATTTAAAATTCAAAGTCCTTACAATTAAAGTTAAAAAATACTAAAAATTAAACAACAATGCAATGTAAAATTAAATAAACACTCCTTGCACTAAAATTTCAATTTTCTCAACAATATTTCTCAAATTAATCAATTTTTGATAGAGAAAGAAATTATTTTATAAACAATCAAATATAAGCGATTGAAAAATATACCTAAAATATATGAACTAAATTTAACATTATAATATAAGGATATTTTAATAATTTTGTTTAACAAGGAACCGATACCTACGGATACATATAGTTTCTATATTCATTTATTACATGAATAAAATTTCATAAGTTTTGACATCCCCATGGATAATATACCCTACATACGAATAAATTATTCAATTTATAAGTACGAATAAAATAGCTATCCCTAAATTCATTGGTAAATATCCACATATATTCATGAGTATGAATAAGATTGTCATCCCTAAATTCAAGACAGGGTAAAATGTGTGATCTTGTATTGTGAAAAATGTGCTAGTAATGAGGGTAAGTTTGTCTTTGCCACTTCTAGGAGTGGTCCATTTTGATCATTACAATTCAGAAAATCTTTTCCAAGATAGCTACATTTCTCGTTAAGGGCTTGGCTCTGTGGACCATCAGTGGGCTGCATCGCTTTAAATTATGGGTCTGTTTGGTTGTGAATTGAAGCATGTTCTCAAAATTTTTTGACAAAATAATTTTTGAAAAGTGAGATTGAAGAATGTGAAGATTGTTTGTTTGTATTTTGGATGACAAGTAGAGAATGAACTGAAAAAAAATTATTCGTTTGTTTATGTTTTGGGAGAGAATATAATGTCACATTAATAACTTTTTTGTTAAGTTGGTGAGGTGAAATATATATTTTAAAATTATTTATATATATATATGTATATATGAATTGTATAAGTGGTAGTATGTGTATATATTTGTAATGATGAGACAATTAATTGAAATTTTGAAGAATGTATTGGGAATGTGAATAGTATCATTTTTTTGAGAATACATTTCATATTTTGAGGATGAGGTTAAAAATATATATTATTTATTTATTTAAATTTTGGGAGTTAAAAAATATGTAGAGAGTTTATAAACAAACAAGGATGATGAGATTTGACCCTTCAAGCTTTGCATTAAATTGCTTCTAGTTCTGGTGACGTATTCGTTTGTTGTCCTCACATTTTTGTTGAGATGGTCTGATTTTATCTTATAAAGTTAAAAAAAGAAAGAAAGAAAGAAAGAAAGAAATTAAATTAAAAAATCAAAATTATTAATTTAATTAATTTTTTTATTTTATAAATAAAATCAGATCATCTCAACTAAATTATTATACCTACCAAAAAAAGTCAAAATTATTATACCTATAAAAAAAATTAAACTTAGTACAAAAGAGGAGATTGTCTTCGACACAAAGGCCTATTTTTTAGGAAAACATCATACAAAAAACACACTTTTTAGAATATTTTGTTTTTTTTTATTTTCAAATTTCACATTTCAAAGATCGAAAGTGAAAATGTTTTCTTATTGAGTTTTGCGTCAAAATGAAAATGGATTTGAATTAGTAATGTAAATTGTTGTTTTTTAAAAAATTAAAAATGACATTTAATGTAAGAGTACTAATGACGAAAATGATATTTGAATTTACAGTGAGCCTCATTATTTAATTGAAATTATCCAAGTTAAATCACACTGAAATAAAAATTATTATTAAATTTTTGTTGTGAACTTATATTATTACTATATAATATAAGCATTGAAACACATGTGAATAGTGCTGCTCAGGGCTATTAACGAATTAAATCGAACAGAATATCTGAAGATTTGGATTCGATTCGATATATTTTACTCAGATTCGTATTCGTATTCAAATTTGACTTGAATCCTAAATTAGGCTCGAATTCTATTCGAGTAACTATTCGATATATTTGGATTCGATTCGAATATTCGATTAACTCAATTTTTTACTTGAATTTTGAATTATTTATTAATTTTTTACCTTTTTTTATGATTACAAATGAAAATACTTGATTTATCCAAAAAGTAAATATCAAATACATGTAATAGTTGACATAATATTCTTCATTACTATAAATTATAAATTATCAAAAATTTAAGTTTTGAAAAATAAAAATATTAATATATAATAATATATAATAAAATATATTCGAATATTTTATCGAATATCAACCCAAATATTATTGGATTCAATTCGAATTTAATTATATATCGAATATTTTATTAGATTGAAATTCAAATTCGTTAAATTACGAATTCGAATGTGTTATTCGAATTTAAATATTGAATTATTTGATAAATGTTAAATTTGTTAACTGCCTAGTGCTGCTAGCGCGTGCTGTCATTTTTCCCCACCTATTTTTGGTAGTAAAACAGCATCGCTTCGGATTGGCTGAGCTTTACTGATTTTTATTTTACGCTTCTATTGCTGTGCAGTTTTTGTTTTTTTTGCATTTAAGTTTTGGGCCATACAATGAAGTAGAAGAAATTGAGGATTCTTCGTTTTATATATTTTTTTGTCTTTTTTAATTTGTATTGTGAAGTTTGTACGTCATGTTTAAGATGTGGAGTTTGGTTTGTCTTTTGTGGGTAAGTTTGGGGAGACATGTTCAGAATTATTGTACTGTAATTTAAAAGTAGCGATTGTTTATATACACACACACACACACACACATTAAAAAAAGAAAAGTGATGACATTTGATATCTTAGCAATAAAAGCTATGTTGCAGCATAAATACAATTCTAGAATTATCTATTTTTTATTATTTAGAACAATTATATTGGTTACTTATTATTAGTTGTAGTTTTTTTATTTTTCAAATAATACGTTAAATAAACAAATCCATATGTACTGGTTAACTTTAATGCATTCTTTAAACAAATTCTTTAGAATGATTTAATTATTTAGAATAATTTTATTGATTAATATTTGTTGTAATTTTTTTGATTTTTTTATCATTAAAATATACCAAGTAATAATATTTAATTCATTTTTCAAACTCATTCACATGTATAAATATATAATCATATACAACAATTGGGCTTTTTTGACCATCATTGCATAATTCAACCAAATATAAAATTCTCAAAATTAATATCGTTTCAAAAATCATATTTAGAGTGACTTGCCGAGTGGCCTATAACTCAATAATATAAGTTTCCCATATAATATGAGAGGTTAAGAGTTCAAGTTCCAACACATTTTTAATATTCGTGCGTGTGTATAAATTTTAAAAATATATATATTTAGAGTAACTCATTAATTGTAGTTTCTTAATTTTTCAAGAAACTAAAATATGACGAATAATTAAATTTAATGATTTTTTTAATATATTTTTTAAATCCTATTAATAAATACATAAAATTACAATACATACAAGAAGGAAGTATTTCAAATATTTTTAGTGATTTAGATAGTCTCATTGTTAATTAAATAATTGATTATGAGTTTTCAAATTATCAGACTATGTTAAATAATCAAATTTCATGACTTATTATTATATTATTTAAATCTGTTTATGCACATATAAATTTATACTCTCGTATAAGGGAGGGATTCTTTGACTGTAATTATACAGTTTTAACCCAATTTTAATTACATTGTTAGAGTTCATTAACTTTTCTAATTATTTTGGATATTTTCATTTTTTGCTTCCCAAAATACCAAAATAAAGGTAACTAAATTCAATGATTTTCTAATATATTTTCTAAATTTATTCACACACATAAATTTATGCTATTACATATAGAAAGGAGGTCATTTTATCATAATTTTGTAATTTTAATCAAATGTTAAATTGTTATAATTTACTCTTTAGTTATTTTGAATTATTTCAATTTTTTTATATTATTTGTGAATTTCTAAAAAAAATTTAAATTATCAAAATATGAATTTAATGAAGTTTTAATATATTTCTAAACACATCCTCACACATGTAAATTAATATAGTTTTTAATTAAATGACTGGTATAACTTTCACAAATTTAATAGATAATTTTAATTAAAATATTACATAATTCTACCATAATGATTAAAATTTAAGAAAAAGAAAATGAAGAAATAGAACATGGATTTCATAAAAATTAAAGTCATATATGCTATGAAAAATAGTTTTGAAAGAGTGATAGTTTAAAAATTATTCTTTAGTAGAATAATATTTTTAAAAAATAACTCGATAGAAACAACTAAAATTGAAGTAACTGGCTAGAACTGAATTTTCTGTCTATAGATTTTCATGAAAAATAAATAAAAAAGAAGAATGTAAACAGCATATAATAAGATGTATTAATAGGAAAGGTTCGATGACTTTGGAGCAAGGTGTCTATTGTCAATGGACCAAGTTGCAAAAAAAATTGTTTTTGTATGATTTATTAAAAAAAAAAATTATCTTATTAAAACGGCGTCGTTTCACAGTGGTATTCGGGTTTGCTTCAAATATTTGTAAAAGCGTATTTTGGGCTTCTTATATATTTCTTCCTAATTTTTTTTTTGGCTAATTTGACATTGTCATCATATCTAAACTTATTTTCTGTAATGTATACAAGAAACATTACAGAGAGTAGAGGGCTTTTGATTAAGGAGATGGGAGCTCGATTTCCATTTAAGTGGTGGGATTTCATTCGTACTACTTGTTGCTACAATTGCCCATGGTTTGCTGGCCACAAGGCAAGTTATATTTTTTGCTTTTTTAAGATATTTGTTGTTGTTGTGGTTGTTGATGATGAATATTTTGATTTTTTGTTTACTATCATTTATTTTGTGTATTAATATTTTTAACCATGGTTTGTTTTGTGTATATTCTTGATTTGTTTTTTTCTTGGTTATTTGTCAAAAATCTCTGTCGATTGAGTATGTTAGGTTTTGAGGGTTTATGATCGATGTTTGTTAGAGAAGTATTTATATGATTAGTGTTTACTCTTTTTTGAAGTTATTTTGGGATTTGTCTTAAGCTCAATTACTTGATTAATTTGCTTTGGTTGATGAATATGATAGATTTGTACAATATAGTGATTTGTTTGAAATATGTTGAACTATGGCTATCAATGGGTCGGATTCGAATCTGATCATGCTAAATTTGAATTTAACAATAATATGTCGTATCCGAATTCGACTCAAGATCATATGGAATCTTGACTGTTATAATAATCATATCCAAATTCATATAAAAATTGAATATCCAAAAAGAGATCTAAATTCGAATACTCCCAAAAATTATATATTTATTATTTTTCTAAAAAATTAATAGAATTTAAATCCAAAATATTCATCCTTAAAAAAATATACACACAACATATTAACGAATAAATTTTTAAGTCTATTTATCATATAAAAGTGATAATAGAATACAACTTAATCACATTCATTTATCATATAATTATATTTTAAATTCTGTTGTTGATAATAATACTTATTTGACATTATAAATGCATATATACTTGATTTTTCAATCAATTAATTATAAACTTAAAGTTTTATAAAAAAAAGAAACTCATTTCGATCAAATTGAGATTTGCATTACATTCTATTATATCACAATATTCAACTTCTGCTCATCATTTTTCTTGCATAATTTTTGTTATAAAAATAGATAAACAAGTGATGTAATTATGATGTAGATAACCTCTAAATCTAACTTTTATATGAAAATCAACTAATTTAATATGTTGCATAGGAACTTGATATGAGATAGTCTAACAGGAACAACCCAATAAGTTATCGATCTTAGAGAGGGCACTCAAACCCACTTAACATGCACAACCCAAAGACCCAATTGAGCTGGATCACTCGAACCCAAGTGGTTGTGGTCAAGTGAATTGCTCTTGACCGCCCTCAACAGGAGGCTTCAAGCCACTCAGTCCTTTCAACCATTCCTCTGGTCAACTGCTTTGTCTGTTCGATGTTCATTGATTAGAGTGCTCACTCCCGCGCTAACTCATATCCTTGCCGCATTTAATGCTCTGACAAGCAGCGTGCCTACGCATTAATGGCGCGTGCCACCCAATAGAGTTTCTACCACCAACTCTGGCAAGGAGGTGCACCTTTAAAGAACTATTCACCTTGGAAAGTAGGAGATGATACCATCTGAAATAATATCGGGATTGAAAATGACGAACAACCCCCTAGACAAGGATAAGAACCCACTACACTTGATAAGGGCATTTTAGACATATCACTCACAAGGAGAAGATAATAAATACCTCACTGCCAGCCATTCTCCAAGTAATTCCATATACACTATACGCTCCTACTTTACTATTTGATTACCTCAATTCGATCAGTACTGACTTAAACATCGGTGTGCCTTACTTGGGGGCATCTCTACTAGTTTAATATTTATTATTGGTTGTAGATCTCAGACCTTGAAAGATATCACTGTTGGATCGTTCTATTTCTTTGGTCGAATCAGTTCAAACACTATCTTAGTCATTAAAAATGACTTTCAACCTCATCATTTTGGCACCGTCTATGAAAACTTGAGATTGCAACTAGAAAAAATGGTGAACACAAAAGAGCCACATCCAAGAGGGAGGATAACAGAAGGTCAGTATCTCTATCTCCCCTTCCGCCCCAGTAAGGTTCACATGCTCCGAACCCAAGCAGCCCTCAAGAGCAAGTTGTTACATTAACTATACCTCAGCTGATGCAGCTAATAAGTGAACAAATCTCTGTCTAAATCTCTGCTCAACTCGCCACTGCATTAAATAGGCACATCACCATGCCAACCCCAGCTGGCATTGCTATTTTGCAACTGCCTTCACCAGAGAAAAGGTTACTCAAGGATAGCCATGGTTGCCAGGAGTCTATGTGGCCACTGGCCAAACGAGTTGCAAGCCCCAAATGCCTTATGGAAGAGGGGGCGATAGGAGCTAAAGGAGGAAATTGCTAACTCTGTAGACTACCACATTCGACCAAATCGAGCCTAGCGCAATAGGGTCAAACGCTCTAGACACGACCAATGCGAAGAAGTGGATAAATTCACAGATCATGTGGCGCGGCCTATTCAAGCCCCACAGCACGATAGGGTCGAGTGTGCGAGACTTTATTTTGATTGAAACATTACTCAAGCTGATCGGGAGCAGTGTGAAGAAGTCCCCCTCTAAGTGCAACAATTAAACAGATACCTTAATGAGATCTCGAGGAGAAATATTGAGAGGGTGCCTAACCCAGAAGGTCCCCAAAGGTCTCGTTAAGAGAGAAACTCCCCTTTCATCCAGAAGATTGTCGATGAGTGCATCGTTATCGATGCCAAAGTCCTTACTGGACTTTTGAGGTATGATGGCTCAACCAATCCCAACAAGCACTTAATACAATTCGAGCATATGATGTAGCTGCATGGGCATAACGATTACATCCACGCTAAAATGTTGGTGACCACATTCCAAGGCATAGCACTCGATTGGTTTGTCAAGTTGGAGCCCTCATTAATATACTCTTATGATCAACTCTATGATAAGTTCTTGCACCAGTTTGCTAGTCAGAAAAAGGTGAAACTCCCCCACACTCACCTCCACACTGTCAAGTAGAACAAGAAAAAGTCCTTTCATGACGTCTTTACGAGGTTCAACACAGAGGTCCTGAAGATGGACAATCCTAGGATCGAGTTTTTTATCGATGTGCTGCTTTTGGGACTCGACACAAGGAATGCGTTATACTTTGGAGCATGAGCACTCAAGGTCGATGGATGAACTACTCAACCTGGAGGAGAGATATATGACCCAAGAAGAGATAAATAAATTAAAGTTCAAAAACTTTGAGGTCGATAAAATGAAAAAATAAGGAGAGAGATGACAAAAATATATATATATATATAGAGAGAGAGAGAGAGGTCGATCTCTAATAAAATGCTTCCATGACTACACCCCCACTGAATATTATGAGGAGAGAAGTCCTATATGCCATTCAGCATGATAATCTCCTCAAGAAATTAAGGAAGCTGACGGAGACTGAAGTAATGAAAAAATCAAAGAAGTATTGCCCGTTTCATAAATACAAGGGGCATGACACATATAAATGCTTCAATCTCCAAGATGAAATTGAGAGGCTCATCAGGCAAGGCCATCTCAAAAAGTATGTGGCCATGGAAACGCAGGCTGAAGAGGGCAAAACCAATCGAACTACCTTAGAGAAAGGTTGGCTAGTCTGAGAAGGAAGGACAGAGAAAAAAAATTCGCCCATTCGAGAAGTAATTGACATGATTACAGGAGGTCCCACTGGGGGGGAACTCAAAGTTAGCAAGGAGGCAGACTCAAAGGAGGTTGGAGTCAACCAAAGCCTTGCCCGTCGAAACAACATTTCATCTATCGATGAGTACAGAGCCCATTTCTTTCACTAATAGTAACTTAGCTTACCTCAAGGGAAAGAATATCAACCACAAAACTGATTGTGCCATGGTAGTCACTGTTGAGATTGCCAACTTTGAAGTGAAAATGGTTCTAATTGATAATGGCAGCTCAACCAACATCATCTTCCTTTCCAAGTTTGAATATGTGTGTACCCCTCTAGTCGGGTTTGGGGGGTTAAAAATCATTTTGGAAGGTCCATCAATCTCTTGACGTTGTTTAGGGAGGCGCCCCCAAGAAAGACCCTAATGGTAAACTATTTGGTGGACGATGCTCTATTTGCTTATAATGTTATAATTGGTCAACCATCCCTCAATAATTTTTGTATTATTATCTCGACTTATCACATGAAGATCAAGTTCCTGACCTAAGCTAGCACAGGTGAATTACTGTGTAATATCAAGAAAACTTGGAGGTGTTACAACATTTCGATTGAGTCGAGTAAGCAGAAGACTCGACCACAATTGAAGACCTTAAGGGACATATTTATAGCAAAACCTGAGGAGATCTAAGCTTACAAGAAGAGAAAGTTGGAGAATACCTAGATGGAGCCTGTTGGGGAATTTAATATTGTCAAGCTGGAACAGGAAAGCCCCAACAAAACAACTTGGATTGAGACGGATATGGGGCCCCCCACCTAGAATGCCTTATGATCAATTTTCTAAGGAGAAATATTTATATCTTTACTTGGAAAGCATCTAACATCCAGGGAATTGACCCTAGTGTGATTGTGTACCGCCTCAATGTCGACCCTTCACATAAATCAATCAAGCAGAAAATAAGGACTTTTAATGCCGAGAGGACTTAGATCATCAAAGAGAAAGTCTGAAAACTCTTAGATACGGGTTACATTGTAGAGATTTAATATCCGTCTTGGCTTTGTAATGTTGTACCCATCCTAAAGAATGAGGGATAATGACGTATGTGTAATGATTTTATAGATTTGAATAAAGCTTACCCTAAGGATCTTTACCCCCTACCTCGAATAGATTTGCTAGTAGACTCCACTGCTGGTTGTGAGTTTTTGAGTATGATGGATACATTCCAAGACTACAATCAAATATTCATGGCCCTCGAAGACATGGATAAAACTTCTTTTGTGGTCCCCAATTGAGTTTATTGCTTTTTTATCATACTTTTGGACTGAAAAATGTTGAAGCAACTTACCAAAAATTGGTCAACTTTATGTTCAAAAATAAAATAGACAAGTTAATGGAGGTGTACGTCGATGACCTGATTGTAAAAAGGGAAAAGGCCCAAGATGATTTGCTCGACCTCAATCACACTTTTGCAATATTGAGAGCATTTGGTTTGAAGCTGAATCCAAACAAGTGTATGTTTGGGGTTTGAGGAGGTAAGTTTTTGGGCTATATGGTTAGTCAATGGGGCATTGAGGCCAATCCATAAAAGATTCAGGCCGTTCTAGACATTGGCCCTCCTCGAACAGTCAAGGATGTGCAATGACTGGTCGGGAGGATTATTGCCCTTTGAAAGTTCATCGCACAATTGGCAAACAAGAGCCTACCTTTTTTCAAAATTCTCAAAAATGCCAAGAAGTTAGATTTTCAATGGAATGAACAGTGTGATTAGGTACTACTCAAATTAAAATAGTATTTTTCCTTGCCCTCGATGCTTGCCAAACCCAAACTCATAGAGGTCCTTCACATATATCTAGCCATTTCAAAAGCGTTGATCAACTTGGTCTTTATCTCGACTAGAGATGGAAGCCATCGACCAGTCTACTACTGCAGCAAATTACTCCAAGGATCGAAGCACAACTACTTAGAGATTGAGAAATTAGCATTGGCTCTCATCACCGCCGCTTTAAAGCTGCGCCCATATTTCCAGTCTCATGCTATGATAGTGTTAACCAATCAACTATTCAAGCAGGTGCTGTCGAAGCCAGATACCTCTAGGAGATTAACCAAATGAACTATTAAATTGGGAGAATTTGATATTACCTTCTAATCGAGAACAGGCACTGAGGCACAAATCTTGACTAACTTTATCATCGAATAAGTCGACTTGTCTGAGAAAAATAGTGAAGCCCTTTTCACTTGGATTTTACATGTTGATGGATCTTCGACCACATTCAGAGGGGGAATAGGAATAGCTCTCCATTCCGCAGTGGCAGAAGAGTATGACTTTGCAATCAAGTTCGAGTATGTAGTTACTAATAACAAGGCAGAATACAAAGCTCTCCTCATTAAGATGAGGATAGCACTAGATTGAGGTGTCGAGCACCTAGTTATGATCATAGACTCCTAACTATAGCAGAATAAGTTGAGAGAAATTTTGAAGCTAAGGATTCCACGATGAGCCAGTACCTGGTGGAGGTTAGAAAATTACAGCAATCATCCAAAAAATTTATCCTTAATCAGGTGCCTAGATTTGAGAACAAGCATGCCGATGCCCTGTTGAAATTTGCTAGCTCGACTAGGGGCACAAGAGACAAGACAATAACATTTCTGCTCACCGATAGGTCGTTGATTGGCCCACTTGAGGAAAACTTGGTGAGAGCATTGAGGAGATAGTTCTTTCATGGTAAGATCTAATAAAACTCTATCTGAGGCATGGCACAGTCCCCGAAGATAGAAATGAGGCTCGACACCTTTGAGGACAAGCTGTCAAGTTTGTGTTGGACTAGCATGGCCAATTATATAAGAGGTCAATCTCTAGACCGCCCTTGAGGTGCCTGGATCTCGACTAGGCTCACAAAGTATTGCAAGATATCCATGTAAGCATGTGTGGGAACCATTCCGAGGAAAGATTCTTTGCACATAAAATAATAGAGTATGGATATTTCTGGCTGGCATTACTGAAAGATTTTGTGAATTTTGCTCAAAAATGTACACCATGCCAAGTTCATTTGAACCTGCCATATCAATTTGCCGTACCCATGGTCAATGTCCAAATTTCTAGGCCATTCGACTAGTAGGAGATTGATATTTTGGGCTCGTTGCTAAAGTCAACAGGTCAATAAAAGTTCATTATCGTGATGGTTGAATATTTTACCAAATGGGTCGAGGCTAAGATTATCTCAAAGATAACAGATGCAGTCATCAAGAGTTTCATTTGAAAAAACATCATCTGTCATTTTGGCCTACCTAATATCCTTATTTCAAACAATAGGACTCATTTATAGAGTAGAAGTACCAGAAGTTGGTGCAAAAACTTGGGAAGCACCCAACACTTTACTTTAGTGGATAATCCTCAATCAAATGGCTAGGATACAAGATACAGGCTCGAGCTTGGCAGACGACCTCCCAGAAGTATTGTGGGCATACCGAACAACTTCCTAAATAGTCACAGGTCACAGTCCTTATAATCTAGTCTATGGTCCCAAGGCAATCATCCCCTTAAAACTCATTCAACATACAACTCTAATAATTCATTTTCACTCGCTCAAGAACGCATCAGAAAGAAAGCTCAACCACGAGACTATCGATGAGTAAAGATAAGAGACTTATAATACTATGCAGCACTACAGGTCTAAGATGGCAGAGAATTATAATAAAGGGGTCAAGCTGTGCCATTTTAAGATTAGAGATCTCGTTCTCAAAAAGGTGGAAGTATTTAAGAATGTTAACAAACTTGACCCAAAATGGGAGGGATCCTATACCGTGGTGAAGGTATTAAAGCATAATGCTTACCAATTTACTAATATGGATGGAGATGAACTCCCTCACCCATGGAATGTCATCAACCTTAAGAAATTCTACATACGAAAGCACATTGTAATCAGCCTCACATTTTGTGATATAAATAAAGTTCCAGTAATATTGCTACCATTTGTTTGCATTGTAACAGCCGTATCTACCTCACACCACTTAAATTTCAAGTTGATCCCATAGTAGACCAACAAGCAGCTTCATGCTGCCACTCAAATTTCAAGTCGACCCCATAGTCATCAAACAATCGGCTTTATGCTTTAACTCAAATTTTAAGTCAACCCCATATTCATTGAACAAGCAGCTTCACGCTGCCACCTAAATTTCAAGTCGACCTCACAGTTGACGTAAAAGCAGCATTGCGTTGCCAAACTAAAGTTCTGAATCAACCACGCCATCGACTCAAGACAGCTAAATGTTACCAACTTAAGACCTTTTAGCCTAAACTATATAATCCACCCAGTAGTCGATCAACAAGTCAATAATGAAAATAAACTATAAAATTGAGAAAATAAATTGTTTGTTGTGAAGACAAACTATTAAATGCACTTTGGCAAGACCATGCATCTCTCAACATTAACCAAAATCGACGATAGAGTTGTTGGATTTTCTGGATAACTATCTTGATAACTAACTTGGTTGTCAACTATTTACCCATATAATCACGACAGTAAAGTTGCATTTGAGGAGAAAGATACGAAATTAAATTTCCTCGACAGCAGAGATATGAAAATAATCTTTCATTCATAAAATGATTATTACAATGAAATTTCTATTACAAAAAAAATAAAAAAAAGGAAAGTGCAAGAAGCAACAATAACAACAGGGAGTTTAGAGATTACGTTTGGTTGGACTTGGCCTGGTCACCTTCTGGCCAGTCTTGATCGAGCTCCAGCATTGTAGAGACAAGCGGTTAGATAGCTTCAGCTGATTGTGAAGGCCCCGCGATGTTGCTCATGAAGTTAGTTGAGCGTAGCACATACTGCGCGACATCGATCTGCTCCTCCCTCAGTTGGACGGCAAAGTCCTCAGCCTTTTTCTGTTGAGCTTCAGTCAAGATCTCAATGGGAGAGTTTGTCACTATATCTCTCTCTCTGCCCCTACCGACCTTGCCCTCCTCAGCTCTAGATAAGGTTGCAGCTTCTCATCTAGGATAGGGCTTATTCTGCTCTTATCTTTAACTTGAAAAGCATAGCCCATACACTCGAGCTGCTTTATCACCTTGTGGAATGCATCACGAGTATCATCAATGGACAGGATTAAGCTCGCATCTTGAAAGGCCGAGCTCAGTATAAATTATTCCACTACCTCCTATTGCACCATGGGGAGTTATCGAGAAAAGACCGTCAGAGCTTTCTCAAGCACATCTGTACTGTCGGTTGATCAATCAAAGGAGTAGCTCACCTGTATGTCCACGTGAGCTTTCTTCAGTGAGGAGTCCATTCGACTCCTCTCCTCGATTGTCTACACCAACTGCTGATCCTTTGTATTCAGATGCTCCTGGAGGTCAGCTATCTCCTTTGTTAGCTGGTTGACTCAAAGTTAGGATAATTCGAGTTGAACTATGAGGGTCTCTGTATTCTCCCCCTCTCGCAGCTCTTTGCAATCCACTAGAGCCAACTCTGACCAGCAGTAGAAGTTATACCCCAGCTAGCCTACCTAAAATACAGAGCGTCAGTGAACAATATAATTTTTTGAAATAAGAATTCAGTGATAAAATAGTTGACCTTACACTTAATATATTATAATGGTAAGCTAAAACCCTGAGGCCCCCAACTTGACTCAGGCCTATGAGTCTCCACTAGTCCATGGAGAAAAGCCCAATCACCATTCACTTGAGGGCGTCACTACTTGTCATCCTTGATTGTATGATGGAAGTTGAGTCAGTTACCTCCACGATGGCGACTCTAGTTGAGGAAGTTGGAATAGCACTCAATTGCCACACTTGCCAAACAAGGTGAAGCCCATCATCGCCTTCCACTTGCCTTTGTCGCCCATCATCTTCTTGGGTGTCGAGCCTTCCTGCTCAATCATTTATCTCTTGCTCTGACCTATGGGGCTGCTTTGAACACATTTCTCTAGTTGAGCGAGTTGGGGTTATGGCACTTGTTCGATCCAGCGCATGGTGGGAGCGGTGGTCAAGAGGACCTACTCTACTATAGAGGCCTCTCATCGAGCAGTTGCTCGATGGCTCTTGTCATTCCTCTATGCTCTTGCTACGACCTTTGCTCTACTATGGGCCATCACTTCGTCTTGATCTGCCAATAAAAAATAAAAGAAACCATCAAAATTGAGCAAAAAGATAGAAATTTACAGTTATCACAATCAACAAAGATTTCTACCTAGTTGATTGCCTACAAGCAAGTTGAGCTCAGCCGACGACAAACCAGCCAACACCAGATACCTCTTCTCGATCAAAACTGAGGCGTTTATCTACCTAAAATTGACTAGGTCCCAAACAAAATTGTTAGGCCAGTTAAGCATTTGGTTCCCTAGTATTTTCATATGCCTCCTCTACCACCCCCTTGGAATGTTAAACTCTACAGGCTCTCAAACATAAAGAAAGTATTTTTTCCACTCCTAGCCATATGAGGAGAAGGGGGATACCAAGAACTTTCGATGTGGATGCGTTGTCAGATAATAAAAGCCAGACTTTTTACTACTACCAAACTTTTGGGACATTGGTAAATGGAACTAATTTGAAAAATTGGTAAAATAGGCTAGCTAATTGAATAGGTGCATCAGCACAGCAAAATTGTAGATGATGGCAAAACAGTTGGGAAAGAGTTGGGTTATACAGACCTCGAGGCCTACCAAGAGGTCGACTATGGCTGGTGCTAAAAAAATACTAAGGCCGCACCTCAACCCCTCCTCAAACACTATTATGCATCCTCTTAGAGGTCGATGCATGCTACCCTGAGTCCCAAGCACCAAAAGTTCATATTCATTAGGGATATGGTACATCTCCCTTATCTAGACTGAGTCAGCAGGGAAAATCTTAGATACTATTTCACTTAGTAGTTTAGAGTAAGCAATCGACCCCGCATTGTCTGTATTTTGCTGGGGCCAACATTGCCCCCAGAAGCAGCCCTCTTAGTACTCAAGTTGCTATAGGTCAAGCTATTACTTGATGAGCTATCAAACGTATTATCAAACTCACTTTCACTCCCAAAATTGCCCTGAATTGCACACCCTCAGACCTAGTGATCTCACTATCTAAAGCACTAGACATCTTTGCAAAGAAAAATGAAGTAAAATACAAGCTTGCAAAAGAACTTACTGTAGGTAGCTTGAAAACTCTAAAGTGCAAAAAGGAAGTAGAGAACTCCGAAGGCAAGAACTCAACCAGACTAGATTTCAGTAAAAGTGAAAAATGAATATTTCTACCCTGCTTATTTATAAGTATTTGGATGCAAAAACTCAAGCAACAGTAATATTTGCACTACTGTCCCTTGGCACTTCGTATTCTGCGATGTAACTGGTGCATTAAATGCACAAAACTATCAAAATGCTAGTCAAGAATTCAAAAGTTGAGAGTACAATACCCTGGTCGAAGACGCATAACCGTTGTAATCATCATTTAGTTATCTACTCTCTATTTTTTCTCATCGATAAGCTCGATCAGGACCGTGAGTAGGGGGACTCATAATATGGGATAGCCCAACAGGCCTAGTCCAACAAGCTATCGACTATAGAGAGAGCCCAAAGGCCTACTTAATATGCATAGCCTAAAGACCTAGTTGGGCCGGATCACTCGACCCTAGGCAGTTGTGGTCGAGTGGATTGTTCTTGACTGCCTTCAATGGGAGGCTTCAGACCACTTGGTCCATTTAACCATCCTTCTGGCCGACCGCCTTATCTATTCGGTGATCATCAATCAGAGTGCTCACTCCGGTACTGACTCATATCCTTGCCGTATTTAATGCTCTGACAAATAGTGTGCCTCCACATTAATAGCTTGTGCCACCCAATACAGTCTCTACCACCAACTATGCCACCAACTCTGATAGGGAGGCACACCTCCAAAATACTATTCACCATAAAAAGCAAGAGATGATGCTACCTAAAATAGTATTGGGATTGGAAATGTTGAACAACCCCCCAGGTAAGGACAAGAGCCTACTACACTTGATAAGGGTATCTTAAATATATCACTCACCAGGATAAGGCTACAGATACTTCATTGCCAGCCATCCTCCAGGTAATTCCATATACATTATACACTCCCACTTTGCTATTCGATTACCTCAATTCGACCAGTACTAACTCGAGCATCGGAGTGCCTTAGCCAGGCGTACCTCGACTAGTTTAACACTTGCTATTGGTTGCAGATCGTAGATCTCAAAGGATATCACTATTGGATCGTTCTACCTCTTTGGTCGAATTAACCCAAACACTATCCCAGTTACTAAAATCGTCTTTCAACCTCATCAAAACTCATTAATTTTTTTGTGCAAAAATTCATTTTGGCGTTGCTATGGAACCCTACATATATATATGTATAATATAATATATACATGTAATATTATATATATTCGAATTTGAATTATTAATGGATCGGATCAAATCAAATTTATATTCGCTCCATTTACTTCGAATAATAGTTTTTTTAATCGGATCATATTTGTCGAATTTTTTATTGGTTAAAGATCATAAATTATCGAATCGAATTCGAATTAAAATCCACTTCATTGACAGCCCTACGCTAAATTACACTTAAGTAAATTGTTCATATATGCGTGTTCTTTTATGTTTATCATATAATTTTTATCATGGTATACTTATAATTAATTATTTAGTTATAGATCATACAATAAAGAGTCAGCAGTTTTTTTTGACAAGTTTAGCTTGTATTTAAATTTATTTATTTATTTAATGTGTTTTTTAAGTCTACGTTTGTTTGAGAATACTGATTTGATGTTTATCATATTTGATTTATGGTTTTTAAGTAGTATTAAACTAAAGAAGTTAAAGAAAAACTACAACATTTATGTTTTTATTGGTTACCGTAAGTTTGTGATTTTTATTTGGTTGGATTAAGTTTGTGATATCCTATAGGAACCTCTTGTATTATTAAAAATTAAGTAAGAATAAGTTTATAGGTTGAATAATTGGTACTGCTTAGATATTGTTTTTTGTTCTTTTAACATCGATTAAAATTTCCAAGATTCATTTATTTTATTATTGATATTATTATTAGAGATGTATGTAATGTAGTTTATCTAATTTTAGAGATTAAGTAGATCTGATGAAGCTTGACTTCAATTTATTTTTTTACAATTTGAGTTTGCGATCTAAAATTTTTATTTATCAAGTTAAATTTCATTATAAGTGTTGTGAGACTCATGAGTTGAGTATAATATATCTTTGTTCTTGCTGTATTGAATAATTTAATATGTGTTAGGTTGTAATAACAATAGTTTAATTGTAGTAATATTAGTATTATTCATAATATTATCAGCTATGACACATTTTACTAAATATTGTCATATTCAATTTCTATTATAATCATATTGCTAATTCTAAACTAAATAATTTATGATTTTATTATAAGAATAATATCTAATTCATTTAAGTGATTTGAATGGAAGTGTAAATATATAAAATTTAGATAATGTGAATTGGAACTATTAAACCATAATAATTTTATATTTCAATAATTATATTTAGTTGCAGCTAATGATTATATGTAAAGTACCGAATATTAGAGTTCATATTAATTCAGAAAAAAAAAAACCTATTTTAGGTACTTGTAGCTTTGAGCTTACATTGAAACGGGTTTGGTTATATTCAAACAAAACTTAAAGTTGTTTTTGAGATAATTTTTGATGTTACTATAAATCCATAAAGTTGAGGATTGGCAAAGTCGAGTCTACGTTTAATTAGAAACTTTTTAAATTTTATATTGAACCTAATTTGTTTATGATTTTAATTAAAAATTTTAAGAAAAAAAGACAAACAAAATAAACTTTTTATTTCATAACTCATAAATTTTAAAATTGAAAAAAACATGTTGGTTTTTTCTTTAATACATGATAACATACTTTTATGAGCATTAATACATAAAGATATGTCCATGTTTCACTCAACGAAATAGATAATTGCACCTTTTGAATTATAAAATCAATTTTCACGTTTTTTTATTGTAATCCTAAAAAGATTAAATTCATCATGGCATTTGGGATGGTACTTTTTTATGCTATTATAAGAAAAATATAAACTAAAATAATTAAACTTATATGAATATTTTCTCTCCAGAAACATTATAATTTTTCAATTGTTTAGTTTACAATAATTGATGTTTTCATAGATTTTTGTTATTTTTTTATTTATATATATTTATCTATTTAACTTGTTTCTTATTTAATCTTCTTTATTTTTATGGTTTCAAATTTTATGTGACATGAAATAGTTTCTCTTGGTAAAAGAAATTCATATGAAGGACAATATGATGAAGTGGCGTAGAGAATTTACGCTCTCCGTAGTTTGTTTTATGTCTTTGCGTGTTTGATTTGGTTCTCTATTAAAATTTTCTTTATAAGCTTATTCAATTTTTAAATATGGTTTGTTGTAATAGTGTAACAAATTTTTTAACTGTTTGTGACAGTGCTTCGGTTACTGTTTTCTGTTGTTCAGGTTCTGTCTCTTAAGCTTTAATTTGATTCCGGTAACTATTTTTAGTAATGTTTTGGGTTTGTGATGTTTAAAGTTTGTCTTTTACTTATTTAAATATGCTATTTTTTAACTATTATGTAGTATTGTATTGATGTGTTGCTGCTTTTTTATGTCAGTATCGTTTTTCAGCTTATTGCAAATTACTTTGCAAAAAATTTTTGTTTGTTTGCGTTTTAGTTTGTGTCTTGCTTTTTAGAGTTTTATTTTGGGATTAAGATAAAAGGTTATTTTTGTGGTATCTTATATTACTTTTATTTAAAATAGATAATCTATATGAGATATGCTGTTATTTAAAAATTGTTAGTGATTAAATGGATCAAGTTGAGGAGAGGAAACGAAAAGAAAATGTTTGGAAAGAGTGACGCATACCATACAACAATTAAATAAAAAAAATGTTTCGAAAGAGTGAGGCATACCATACCAACTATATCAAGAATGACATATACATAAGATTTGGTAATGAAATGTGGAAAACTTAGATGAAAAACGGCACAATTGTTGATGGTTGGAATGAGTTTGTTAGAGTGCCTAAGATACAAGATGATTACCGAATTCCCGTTTAACAACAAAACTCAATATCATATACACTAGACTTTTTGATAGGAAAGGAAAAGAGCTGCATTTTCCTTAAACTATTGGTGTTACTGGAAGAAAATTCACTGAACTTATGGATAATACATTTTGCAGGGAGAGAGATAAGTTTAGCAAAGCATACTTGCTATAAGCCAAAATTTATGGTTTAATATATTTAAATTCTTTTGTTTATGGCAGTGTATGTAACCAGTTCAACGGTGGAAACTTATGAGGCATCCTAATACAGAAAGACTATTGATTTTTATAGAATGGAATTGTATGGGCAAATTGTTGGACAAAATATTATAAATAGCAATGAAAAAAACAATTTATAATCAAGGGTAGTGTTTGTAAAAAGAATTATATAAGAAATGAATAAGCATAAGAGAATATATTCCAAATATATGAATTTTTATTTAAGCAGTTTAGTTTAGCATAATCATAAACCAAAAGTAAGCATACCAATTTGGAATATAACAAAAGTGAATATCAGTATATATTTAATGTGAACTTATCTCTAAGTTTTATATTGTAACAAAACTTTTGACTAAATCACCGTTATACGGTTTGTCTGGAAGAAACTATCGCCCCCTACCAGTGCAGAGAGTTCAGCAAAGTTTTCCCTAAGATAAGATAGTCCAGAAGCCCTTTGGTGCACTCCAGAGAACTTCACTTCGAACACCACTTAGTTGCTAAAAGTTGACAAGCAACACTATATGAGAGTACAGAGGGAAAGAAGAGAATTTTGTTTTTGGTTCTATGTGCATTTGCATACTCCCAGCAGCAGCGTTATATAGATGTGAGAGGAGGCATCAGGACGTCCAGGTTCATTTTCGATTCTCGTCCAAATACAATAAACCTGATAACTGCAGAAATAGCTAATAGTTTCTATAACTACTGAAACAGCCAATAGTTTCTATAAAGAAATTCCATATAAAAGTTAGAATTTTTTGCAAAAAATATTAACTTGAGATAATTTGCCGAACACCCAATGCCCGAGCCGAGCTATGCCGGGTGGGCGGGTGGCGGTGGTGCACGCGTGTTGGCACATCCTCATGAGTCTCTTAATTGATACTTTACCAAGTATCAATATTTGAACTACATATAAGGTATATTCCCATTGGGTAAATTTCTAATGTGAGATAAATGGTTTTACATCAGACAAAGAGTCTTTTTATATTCTCACTTATTCCCTCATACATGTTTCACAAGCAATGTGGGATTTCCCCCACATACATAATCTTCTTACCTTTTTGTCTCCCATTCACATTTACACAACATTTATGAATTCTAACCAATTAGCATCCATCCATAAGACTTAATCTCTTCTTAAATATGTAATTAAACATAAATCCTAATTGATTGATGCCAATTATAACAATCCCCCACAAATCTATAGTGTTGGATTATCAGGACTAACATATTTTATTTTCAGTAATGGTACCTTTCGATTTGAACCACCATCTAAGTTATCCATCTTATGCTACTACAAGGACAAATGGATTAAAGCCTTGAATTTGGCCCTTGGATGTGGTGGCGTCCAATTGTAACAGCAAACTACATGACTTTGTAGTGACTTTTAGGTTTGACACATTACGACTATGTGTCCCAATCCTATATCATGAATGTTTTCAAAGAATAGCCCATTTTCTCTAGTTGTGGCCAAATGACGGCATTCCCTTAGTTGGGCATCTCTAGGGATGTACTGCTTACATCTCGTCAATATGACTTGACCCTATTTAGAGTTATAACTCTTATTTGCAATCAACAGCACCTTCTTGGTATGCCAAGGGATGGACTCAAATACCAAAGTATCAGTCAAGTTTCAGTGTACATTGACACACTTAGCGGTTTGTTTATACCATATTGAACCTTCTTTATTGGATCCCTACTTAGTAGGTTGGGTTTCTACTGTAGGTGCATCACTAATGGATTTTTAGTCCCATCCCTAGCCTAGATTTTTGGAATAAGGACAATTCAAGTCCTTTAGTTAAGGGATTAGCCAAGTTGTCTTTAGACCCAACAAAATTAATGGCAACAACCCTATCAAACACAAGCCCTCTTATAGACTTTAGTCTAACTTGGATGTGTCTTTTAGTCTTTTGATTATACTTTGAACTTCCAATTTTTGCAATTGTAGTTTGGCTATCATAATGCACTGCGATCGCAGAAATAAGCTTACTAACCATAGGTAATTAGGCTATCAGCCTATGTAGCCATTCAACCTCCATTCCAATCGTGTCTAAAGCACATAACTTTGCCTCAAATATGGACTAAGTTGTCAAAGTTCATTTAGAAGACTTTTAGGAGTCAGCGCCTCCACCCAAGGTGAACACGTACCTTGTACACCCATTACTATCAGAGTTTTTGGCTATCCAACTAGCATCACTATATCCCTTAAGAACTACAAGGAATCTGCTATAATGTAGAGCAAATGACACTGTGCCCTTAAGATATCGAAGTACCCAATCTAAAGCCTCCGAATGGGTTCTATTAGGATAGCTTGTATATCTTGCCAACTTTGAGACTACGAATGAGATATCCAATCTTAAGTCATTTGCAAGATATTGCAAGCTCCCAATGGTCTGGGAATACCTCAATTGAGACACAGGAATACCACTTTCATTCTTGAAAAGAGCCACAGAAGGATCATATGATGTTTTAGCAATTCTACACTCCTTATAGCCAAATTTCTCAATAATCTTCTCAACATAGTAAAATTGAGAAATAGCTATACCCTCAGTTGACCGAATCAACTTGAGTCCAAGAATCACATTTGCCTCACCCATATCCTTCATTTCAAACTTATTTTTCAAGTATGATTTAGTCTCATTGATAATCTCAATTGTAGATCTAATCAATAAAATGTCATCCACATATAAGCATAGTACAATATAGTCATCACCTTTAACTTTACAGTAAACACACTTATCATTCTCATTCACACTTAAACCAAATTATAAAATAGTTTTATCAAATTTTTCATGCCATTTCTTAGGCGTTTGTTTCATCCATAAAAGGATTTGACAAGCTTATAGACCTTTTGCTCATTACCAAGAGCTACAAATCCCTCAGGCCGATCCATATAGATCTTTTTCTCAAGATCACCATATAGAAAGGCTATTTTCACATCTATCTGGTGAATAGAAAAATCATATGGAAACCAGTGCTATAAGCATCTGAATTGTAGTTAATCGAGTAACTGGGGAATAGGTATCAAAGAAGTCTATTCCTTCTTTTTAATTAAAGCCTTTGGCAACTAATCTGGCCTTAAACTTATCAATGGTTCCATCAGATTTAAGTTTTTTTTTGAAGATCCATTTGCATCCAATCATAGTACACCTCAAAGGCAGATCGACAAGCTCCAATATCCCATTAGAGACAATAGAATCCATCTCACTTTTGACAGCTACCTTCCAATGCTTGGCTTTAGAAGAGGCCATAGCATCTTTGAAGGTTGTCGGATCATCCTTGATATTGTAAGTAATGAAATGACTTCCAAAATCTTTGATGATTTAGCTCTCTTACTTTGTCTAGGTTCATCTAGTTTTTCAGCTCCAATGGGTGCTAAACTAGAACAACGTGGATTATCCCCCATATTAGACATCTTTCCACATGATCAGGAATAGAGGTCAATGTGAGAGCTGAATCTAGCGAAACATCTTAAGGTATTCCAAATCTCATTGGAAACACATCCTTAAAGAATATGGCATCACGAAATTCCACTATTGTGTTAACCTCTATGCCTGGGATTTTGAACTTAATTAACAAAAACCTTAATGCATAGCTTATTTCCATATAGCCCAAGAAGACCACATCAATAGTTTTTAGGACCAAGCTTTTTTCTTTTGTGTTCTGGGACTAGAACGTTTGCAAGGCAACCCCACACTCGAAAGTACATTAAGCTAGGTTTCTACCTTTTCAAAATTCAAATAAAGTGCTTTCTTTATGTTTAAGAAGGACTCTGTTCAGAATATGACATGCCATATTTAAAGCTTTTCCCCACATATATTTAGGCAGTCCATAATTCAAAAGTAAACTGTTGATCATGTCCTTAAAGGTTCTATTCTTTTGTTCTACTACCCCATTAGATGATGGAGAATAAGGAGGAGTCTCTTTATGAATAATACCAAAATTTTGGCAATATTCATCGAATTGACTCGACTCATACTCTTCACCTCTATTTGATCTTAACTGTTTAAATTTTTTACCAGTTTGATTTTCAACTTTATTTTTGAAAATGATAAACTTTTCAAGTGCTTCAACTTTATATTTAAGCAAATAAACATAACAGTATTTACTGCAATAATCTATAAAGGTAATAAAATATCTTTAATGATCTTTTGTTTAAATTCCATTGAACTCACAAATGTCTATATGCACAAGCTCAAGTATTTCAGAATTCCTTTCAACCAATTGGTAAGGTTTTCTTACTTGTTTGGCCTTAGCGCATACTTTGCACTTGTGACTACATTTGATGTCATGCTTAGGTATTAAATTTAAGTTCATCATGCGTTTCACAGAACCAAAATTTAAATGACCTAAATGACTATGCCACACATTAGAACTTTCAATAGTATTCACTATAGAATCAGAATACGAAATTTTATTGATTGTATGAGAAGAATTTACATACTCGACTCTTAACTTAAACAGACCATCAGACAGATAGCCCTTACCAATAAACAAACCATAGTGCTAAATTACAACTTTATTAAATTTAAACATAAGCTCATAACCTTCATTAACTATTACAAAGCCATTAAGAATATTCCTCTGTATAGTTGGGATGTGATGAACTCTTAGCAAAGACAATATGCGCCCTGAAGGAAACTTTAGGTCCACGCATCCTATTCCAAGCACCTTGGCAGCACTAAAATTCTCTATTGTCCTAGATTTTCCATCAATTGATTGATAGGACACAAATAGCAATTTATCAGCACAAATATGCACATTTGCCCTAGTGTCTATCAACTAATCTAGAGATTCATAAATAGTACAAACTTCAGGTTTGAAAGTTACGTACCCATCAATAGTTGTCTCTGGAGCTCTAGCTTCGTTCACTATTTAAAAAATCAGACCGGACCGGCTAGCTGGAATGATTGGACTATCAACCAACCGGTGAACCGATTTGATTTTCTCAAAAAATTGGAAAAATAAAACAAATGTCATACTTTGTAAAAACCGTTCAAACCAGCCGGTCGAACCATTGAATTGGACCAATTTTTTTATTTAATTTTTAATAAAATTATTTTTTAAAAATTTTTTTGGGTCTAAATACAAAATTTGAAGGTTAAGGTACACTTCACAAACTATCTAAAAGTAAAAAAGCAAGCATTAATTTAGAGTTTAGAATTTAGAATTAACTTATACACTCTCAATTTTAAATTTTAGACCTGATATATTTAAATTATTGCGATCATTTATAATATGAATAGTAAAATTTGGATTATAATATTGGACAATATCCTTTAAGCTCTTTACATTTTCTATTTTAGTATTTTATTAATTTGTAAATAATATATATAATATAAATATATATTTCATAATTATGACGTCACGGTTCAATTGCAGTTCAACCGAAGGTAGAATTGGTGAATTGTGAATTGATAAGTTTTTTGATTCAATGAATGATCCGATTTTTCGAACACTGGCTTCGCTAGTCTCCTCAATAATCATGTTGACCATTGGCGGGGCAGCTGAGTTGGGTTTGAGTTTAGCTTTCTTAGATGGACAGTCTTTGGCCCAATGACCTACATGCCCACAATTCCAGCATGGTTTGTTTGCTTTTGGTTTCTTGGCTTTAAGTTTCCCTTTACTAATAATCTTAGAGTTCAAGTTTATTTGGTTCATTTTATTGAACCTTTTCTTTCCTTCAATAACCACATTTGCCTCAGATTGGTACTCAATCGAAACTCCATGAGTTTGATTCCGATGTTCTTCCTCAATACTAATCACAATCATGAGATCATCCAAAGACAACTTCCTTTTTTTATGTTTGAGTGTCATTCCGAAATTCTCCCAAGACTTGGGGAATTTATCCACTACGGACATGACCATAAACTTTTCAGGAAGTTTCATCTCAGCATCAGCAAGGGCATCCTCTAGGTTGATCAACTCATGCGTCTGTTCAATTACAAACTTTTCCTCAACCATCTAATACTTCATGAACTAAGAAACAGAATACTTCTCGAACCCTTGCTCTTCAATAATATATTTTTGATCTAATTCATCCCACAGTGACTTAACAGTGTATGAGTTCAAGCAGTAAACATCGAAGAGAACATTTGATAGTGGGGACAAAATGACCTCTCAACCTAACTAATCTTTCTCGGTCCACTTATCTATTTCAACTATTTTAGGGTTCGTATCAGTGGGTTTAAGTCTAGTCACTAAGAGTACCAAAAGAAGACCTTTCATTGTGAACTAGATTTTCATCTACTGTTGCCAATGTTTGAAAAACTAGCCCCCAAACTTTTTTGGCAAGCTAGAGAGGTCAACTTTTGAGGACAGTAATGAACCAACACTAGAGCCACTTACAAATGAAGTGCCATTTAATATATAATAGTTTAAACAAACACTCAACTAGATAGTTTCTTCAAGATTGTTGGAAAAAATATTATAAACAGCAATGAAAAAGATAGTTTATAGTCAAGGACAGTGTTTGTAAATAGAATTATATCAAAAATGAATAAGCATCAGTGCATATATTCCAAATATATGAATTTTTATTTAAGAAATTTAGTTTAACATAATTATAAACCAAAAGCAAGCATACCAATTCAGAATATAACAAAAGCAAATATCAATATATATTTAAATGTGAACTTATCTCTAAATTTTGTATTGTAACAAAATTTTTGACTGAATCACCAATATATAGTTTGCTTTGAAGAAACTATTGCCCTTACCAGTGTAGAGAGTTCAGCGAAGTTTCCCCTAGGACAAGACAGTCCAAAAGCCCTTTGGTGCACTCTAGAAAACTTCACTTCGAACACCACTCAGTTGCCAAAAGCTGACAAGCAACACTATATGAGAGTATAGAGGAAAAGAAGAGAATTTCATTTTTGGTTCTGGTGTATTTGCATACTGCCAACGGCAACTTTATATAGATGTGAAAGGAGGCATCAGGACGTCTATGTTCATTCTATATTCTCGTCCAGATATAAAGAACTTGGTAACTACAGAAACAAATGACAGTTAAAAATTCAAATTTTAGATAAAATTCCATATAAAAGTTAAAATTTTCTGCAAAAAGATTAACCTGAGACAATTTGCCAATGCCTGAGCCAAGACATGTCGGGCGGGCCGCCAATAGTGGCACGCACGTTTGGGCACACCCTCGTGTGTCCCTTAATTGATACTTTACCAAGTATCAACACTCAAACTACCTATAAGATGTATTCCCATTGGGTAAATTTTCAATGTGGGATAAGTGGTTTTACTTCAGACAAAGAGCTTTTTATATTTTCACTTATTCCCTCATACATTGTCTCACAAGCAATGTGGGATTTCCCCCACATACATAATCTTTTTGCCTTTTTGTCTCCCCTTCACATTTACACAACATTTATGGATTCCAACCGATTGACATCCATCCATAAGATTTAATCTCTTCTTAAACATGTAATTAAATATAAATCCTAATTGATTGATGCTAATTACAACACAAACTACCTTATCCGAAGTTGGAACAAGGTATATATAATTCTACCATATTTCATTTATGTATTAACAGTACTTTGTAATAAATTCGAGGCCATGGAAAATAAACTTTAAATGCCCACAGACCTTAAGAAAAACCACCATTGGTGAATGTCATTAGAGCCCTTTGTATGAACCACAATTGGTGCCCTCTTGCAACCTGGAGCATGTCATTGGTGAATTATTGAACATTCTACATGCACCCTGTTTTCCATCTTGCTTTATGATTGCTTTGTTATTGCAAAACTTTGTAGTTTGAAGTGTTACTTATAATTACTTGTCTTCTGGTACTGTTATTGCTAATCTATAATATTATAGGTTATACTTTTTATTTTTCTGTTAGTGGTCTACTATTACTTGTGTTTTGCTATTGTTATTTTTGTTTCTATTTGTAATTTTTAATATATATATTTATTGTATATTTTGCTATTGTTATTTTTGTTTCTATTTGTAATTTTTAATATATATATTTATTGTATATGTTATATTAATCTATATTTTTCATTCACTAACTTTTTATTAATTTAATATTTATTTGAAATTTTGTATATACTATTAAGGTTTGTTTGCTTCATTGGATAAAGTTGGATAGGCCCATTCTCCAACTTTATCTTGTTTGCTTGGTATTATTATGGCCCATGATACCTTTGTGGCCTGGCATGGTATCATGGGCTAGGTTGGTTTATGGATCAGGCCAAGATGGCTTGATCCATTTTCCATCCATTCAAATTTCATTTGATAAGAAATGAAATGACATTCTTACCCCTAAAAACCCTATCCTGAATGCCTGCGGACAAACTTAGCAACCATACTTCTTTTCTTCACTCGCCTAAATCTCAACCACACCCACCTACCTTTTTCTTCATAACAACCTTGCTCATCGTCGCTTCCTCGATCACTAGACGAGGAGGTAGCATCAGTGGCGGCACAGGCTTCTTCATCCACTGAAACGTTAATTTCCTAATCTCCTCGCCCAATCTCTCTCTTTACCTCCCTTTATGAATTCTTCTTCACTCTATCGATATATGCACATTTATATATATATATATATATATTTATTGATCAAATCCTCTTCATTTCCCTTGTCTGATTGCTTGCCTTTGATACTTTCCAAGTTGTTTAGTGATACATCATCAAGTGCAGGACCCTTGAATCTAGCTATAGCCTAAATATCACATGTGAGCTTGTTTGCATCTTTACTTTTTCTTTCTTCTTTGGGCAATAATTTTTCCAATTGATTCAGTTATCTATTCTGAAATCTAGGCCCTTTATTTAAGTTTATTCTTTCGTCTAAAATTAGAGATCATTCGTTCCTTCATAAATTCTGTGTGATAATCATGACTTTAGGTAATTCGCTATTGCTACTTGTACATTTACGATTTAGGAGAGTGGGTAAAATATTTCTGGGCAAAATATTGCTACCTGATAGATTATTACTAGATGTGGTTGTTTGATTGGTGTGAATGCTTGGTCTTGTTTGATTGGTGTGAATGTCGCTTGAATAATTTAATGATTGGTGTGAATGTCACTTGTACAAAGGATCCGTATACAAAATTTAACGAAGAGTCTTTGTAGCTGTACTCTGTTATTCTGAATTAATATAAGAACATCAAAAATTTTACATGGGTAGGTTGGTGTTACTACTTGTACAGTTGAGCATATTTATATGTGCCTACTCTTTCATTGTTCTCTGTTTTTGAGAATGCATTCTGAACATTTAAGGTGTAAGGTAGCTTGTAGAAACTTAAAGTTATTTTATGTAAAGTAATGTGCTAACTAGTGTGGAATTTGTTGCCATTTATTATATATGGATGTTGGAAAAAGAAATTTTGTTGGAATAGGTTGAAATAGAATACTAGATGTGCAAGCACAAGAAAATTTTCAATTCAATTGATTGGTTTTTAGCCGGGTGTTTGGTGTTTGTTCCCTGCTTGCGTTGGGGTGTTGAAGCCTTTATATTTTATCTAATCATATAAGAATTGTAAAGTAAATTATTGGTAAATGAATAGGAATAAAATGACTTATTTTAATAATTTTTTTCTTTTAATAATCAATAACAAATGTTTCATTCACCGCACAAAGTTCGTATTCAGCTCCTGAAATCAAGTGCTCCCTTTTGCATGAAGTATATATGTATGGCATTCTTGTCTTGTGTAATTGCACATATTAAATACAAAAGGTAAATAGTTTTTCATTCTTGTCTTGTCTTATCTTGGCGTGTCTTGTGTAATTGCATTCAACTGTAAAGACAAAAAGCTTTCCAATTACCCAGAAGGATGATATTAATAGTTTTTCCATTGTTAATACCATCATCAATTCTTAATGACAGTGTCCATGATATTAAAAATGAAAATATAGTACAGATAATTTTGATTTTCCTGCTATCTTTTATTCATATTTGCGTGGCATTCTATTGGTTGGATAATTTAATGATTTTTTGGTACTAATGAAAATATAGCACTGGGTTTTAATGTTTCTAGACAACACCATTAATATATTTTTGGTACTAATGTGCATTTTTAATCAATTTTCTAATTTATGTTGCTTAAAGTTGAATATGAGAAGTGTATCAAAGAAGAAGCTTCATGTGTTTTTGATTTTGGAAGAGATTATGCAACGAAGTGTCATCTTTCTCAACCTCATTCTTAAACAACTTAGGAATGATGAAGGAGAAATTCATAGGCATCGAGAAAGATTAGTGAGATATGTCATGGCATATAGGATTCCTGATCAAATATTATATATGAAAAGGCTTGTTAAATTAAATGATGATGACTGTATTAATAATTTGCGAATGAATCGCAATGCTTTTAAAAGGTTTTGCTACCTGTTAGAACATGTTAGAGGGCTAGTTGAATCTAGACATGTCAACGTTATGGAGAAGGTAGCAATATTTCTTTGTGTATTAGCCCACCACAAAAAGAATAGGATTGTAAAATGTAATTTTCTAAGGTCGAGGGAAGCTATGAGCAAGCCCTTCCATGCTATTCTTAATGCGTTGTTGAAGCTTCATCATTTGTTTCTTGTTGAGCCTAAACTTATAGATGATGATTGTACAAATGTCAGATGGAAATGCTTCAAGGTATTCATTTCTTTCTCAACACTAACATGGATTTATCATAGTCAAATTAATGGGTGTTATTTAGTAGAATGATAATAATTTTTTTCCCTCTTATAATATATAGGAATGCTTAGGCTCATTAGATGGAACCTATATTGAGGTGAAGGTGCGTGTGACTGATAAGCCAAGGTATAGGACACGAAAAGGAGATGTAGCAGTTAATGTGTTGGGAGTTTGTGATCGAAAAATGAAATTCATTTATGTGTTAACTGGATGGGAGGGCTTAGCTGCAGATGCGAGAGTGTTACTAGATGCAGTTACTAGTTGAACGGGCTAAAAGTGCCTAAGGGTAATGCATAAAGTTAGATGTTTTATGTAAAGAAGATATATATATATATATATATATGTAAATATAAATATATTACTTAAGCTGTTCTTTTTTGGCAGGTAACTATTACTTGTGTGATAATGGTTATATGAATTGTGAAGGATTTTTAACCCCTTACAAAGATGTTAGATATCACTTGGATAAATAGGGAGTAGGTACCCAAGCTCCGCAGAAGTTTAAGGAATTCTTTAACATGAAGCATTTCAGAGCTCAAAATGTGATTGAACAACCATTTGGGTTGTTGAAAATATAATGGGCAATTTTACAGAGTCCTTCATACTACCCAATCAAAATCTAAAATTGGATAATAATGGCTTGTTGCTTGTTACATAACTTTATCAGGTTACATATGACAATAGATCCTATGGGGCATTTGCTTAATGAGTTGCATTTAAAAAGTAAAAGAGAACATGACTTCATTGACACAATAGAATCTTCACATGAGTAGTCCAATTGGCGTGATGAGTTGGCACAATCAATGTTTACTCAATGGAGATACATGTCTTGATTTTATGTATATGTATAATAAATGTAATATTTAGTTTGTATTCTAGCTCCAAAAAAGATAAAAATGCTTTTATATGTTGTGCAGCTTGTTAACAATGACATAGATATTTAGGAGAGTGAGATGGAGCTTAGTAGCAGTGCATTTAGCCATGGGGGTGGCAAAAAAACTGATAAGATAAGATGCAGTTGGACTCAAAAAGAGGAGAAAGTCTTGATACATTGTGTGAAAGAAATCATTGCTAATGGTTGGAAGGCCGATAATGGATTCAAGGTGGGGTACTTACAAATCCTTGAACAAGCAATGGCAAAACAATTCCCCGGCACTGATCTTCATGCTATTCTGCGTATAAACTCCAACATTCATGTTTGGAAAAAAATTTATGGATCATTAGCTTGTATGTTGTCAAGTAGTGGAATAGGATGGAATGAAAGTACAAAGATGATAGAAGCTACGGATGAAGCATGGGAGACTTACATAAATGTAATTGCTCTACCCACGTATTTGCTTATAATTTTTCTACGTTAATTTGTTACAATAATTTGCAAAATGATATCACAAAATTAATACTATATTAATCATGTCTATATATATTTCATTGGAAATTTGGAAACAGGTTTACTCAAATGCCCGTCTCATGAGGTTCAAGTCTTGGCCGTACTACCATGATTGGTGTGAGATTTTTGGCAAGGACAAAGCTACAAGGGAGCATGCTGAGGATTTTACTATAGTTGTGAATGATGTTCTTAATGCAAGACCTGAGAAAGAGAAAGATACTGAAGAAGATTCTAATAGTTTGTTTGAGGGGTTTGCTGATGAGACAAAAACAATGTCTGTTTGTCAACAAGTTAGCAGTGGTAATGGAAAGAAAGACAAAGGTAAAAAGAGAAAATGTATGGATAGTACTGATCCAGTTGTTGAGCTCTTAGGGACTTTCTGCCAAAGTACAGATGTGAGATTATGAGACATTGCTCGTAGGATAGGTTATGAGTATGATGTCTCAAATGCTAGAAAAGAGGTATATGCTACAATTGGAAACATCTCCGATTTGAGTATGCACGAGAAATTGCTTGTGTCACAATTGCTTGTCAAAAATACTAAAGACTTGGAGTTGTTCTTTAGTTTTCCAAATGAGGCAAAAGGGGAGTATGTAAGGATGAAGCTTTTTGGTTGTTTGTAAAACTTTGTTTAAGCCGTGTTATTTTGACTAAACTAGTGTTTAGAAGTTTGTGGAGCATTTTGAGTGAAGTGATGTTTTGAATTGGTATTTTGAAGTTCATAGACTCTATTATATTGGTTACTTAGTATTTTAGTGATGATTTCTTTTATTTCATTACATTGCAAGTGCTTTTTGTGTGTATTTGGTTTGTTTAAACGTGCCAAATGCCATGCTATTTTTTCAAATTATGAATTGTCATTACACAAAGTTGGCTCCACCTTTAAGCATCCAATATGGCACTGAGGCACCATATAGAAGATGGTCCCTGTAAAGAAAAGAATATATATGCCAAGATGTTTTTCTCAATATATGCATATAAATTTTTAAATTAATTTAAATAATTTTAATTATTCTAGATAATTATATGAATGACAATGTATTATATATTTTTGAAGCATTATTTATATGATAATATCTAAATATTAAAAAAATGATATAACGCCACTAATAATCTACTTTCAAATGAAATGAAATAGAAGATTTTTTCTTTCAAAATAAAAACTAAATATACTTTTATGTGGTATATATTCAATAAAATAAAATTTTATTGATGAAAAGAATTATAATTAATATAATTGTAAATAAAGAAATTTGTTAATTTTTATAAGGAAAATATGAATTTATTGCATTCATAAAATAATTTATAAAATTTTATTTTTTAAAAAATATTATTAAAAATTTAATTCGTAAGCTCACCAAATATTTTCACATTTTGAATATGTTTGAAATTACTAACATTGAAAACTTATACCTAATAACTTGATTAATACACACACATCACTTAGTCCTTATGTAGAGGGATAAAAAAAGAGAAAAAAATATTGACTTAGTAATTATTAAAAGTTATCACATTAAGTAATTTTGCCAACCAAACATTAGATAATATTAAGCATTGAAAGATATGGAGGGTATTTTGAAAATTTACCTTCTTAGAAATTAGGACATTTTGGACATTACAAAATATAATTTCATTGAGCAATCTTACCAATCAAACATTAGATAGTATTAAGCATGTGATGTCACTAATTTTTAAAATTCAAGCAAACAATAGATTATATGATTTTGAATACTATTTCTAGTTTATGTATTACTAACATATTAATCCCTCATAATCCTATATGCCAAAGCAAACAAGCCTTTAAAGAATATTTTTAACCATCCTAACGGACACAACACCATACGCTAGTTACCTTATAAGAATAGAAACGACATTATTTGATCAGTTAATTAATTTTGATTATTTTGAAATTAGTGAAATATGGGTCCCAATTGACACAATAGACATGAATATGCAAACAATAATATTTTATTTTGTTGTAAAATTAAGTATAATAAGCATGTTTTCATACCTTAAATAGTCACTATAAAAAAGTATAATATTATTGACAAAATAATAAGAGATAAAATAAAAGTTATCACTAATAACATGTATTAAATAACAATATAATAATTTTTAAATAACAATAACTTTATCTTGCCATAATATGATTTAATAATGATAAAAATTAATATTTTAAGTTATCCCCATTAACAATTAGTGACCCTCATATAGTGACAACCTAATGATAATAAAAATTATCACTACAATTAGTGACAAGATTTTCATTGTCACTAGTATGTCAAAATAATTGTCTATAGTGACAACTTAAATATTATTTTTTCACTATTTAGTTTGTAAAAATTATTAAAGTGACAAAATTAAATTTTTTGTCACCTAATATACATAATTACTAACAATTTTTACATTGTCACTTACTCTTTTATCATTAATTTATTTTTTTCTTATAGTAAGTAGAAAAGCAAAAATGAAACCAAAAATGTAAATAACCAGTAAAATATTGCTTGTTATAAAAAATTATAAATACATTTAAAAAATAGAATTAATAAATTAATTATTATCAGTAACATATTTCTAATTATTCAGATTATTGGGTTTCTATAATATTTTTCATCTGGGAGTAGCTTAACTTTACGAAGGATGAATAAATTAGAATTTTGTTAATAAAGACGACATAGCTTAGATTAAAAAATTAAAATACCATACTGTATTGATATATATTTGGTTTATTTTTTTAGTATTAGATGACAATTTATATCCTTCTTCTCTCTCTAGCTTATTATATATACAAATATAAATTCATATATGTACATATAAATATTTATGCGTATAGATGCACACAAAAATTAAATACATACATTTGCACACATTTGTTTGGCATTTATACTTCTTTGAGTTTCCCTGAGTGTCTTTCTTGACCGTACTTGTTAATTTTTCACTAGCTATTTTTCTTAATTTTTTTTTTTATTCTTCTTCTTCTTTTTATTGTTGTTGTTGCTGCTGCTGCTGCAATTATATGTGAAAAGATTAGAAAGATGATTTGATTTCATTTTGTTCAATGTTCAACCTTAGAAAAAATTTGTAAAATATTGAGCATAGCATGTTGTTACTATCATATTGATTGAGGGCTCGTTTACTAAGTGATATGGGATATAAAGTGATATGATGAAATGAGGAATAAAATTAAGAATTAGGATAATTTTGTACCTTTTAAGTTATATTTACTTTGTGAGATAAGATGAATAATAAAAGTTGATAATTATATTGATTGTTTACTTATATGGATAATAATACTAGAATAAAATTAAAATAGCTAAAATACCATTTAATAGAAAAAGGATAAATAGAGACCTTATTGTTTGGTTGGGAATATGGTATGCTGAGATTGGACCAACCAAACATTTTTCACAATCAAGCAAAATTTACCTTGTACTCAGGCATGTTTAGATTGCTCACCTAAGTAATGAACATATTACTATTTTGAATTGTGATAGTTAAACTACTTTTTTTTTTTAAGGTTTGACAAGTGATACACTACTAAAATAAGGACAATTTCAAAGAACAATGAATACATATTTTATCAATTAATTTCTGTTGCAACAGTTACCTGTCATTCTTCATAATACTACAGTTCCAAGTGAAAAAATTGAAACTATTTTATTAGTGCCATGACCAAAAGTTTTTTGAAATTGCGGCGCCATTTAATCAGAAATGGGTATGTTGGTGTAATTAATTATAAATAATTAAAATAAATTTATAATTTTTGCTCACCATCTCACTTTGTCCATTTCATGAATAATTGCATCCAAGCCATTTGGTGGAATCTGTCATCCAAATTCATCCATGCACAATAGCAAGCCAAGCCACTTATCTTAGACTTAAATTATATAAAGTGAAAAATGGATCAAGAGGGATGATGACCCTCAACCACTTTTATCGGCCCAAGTAAAAATGGCCTGAATGTATGTGACCGTTAACTTTTTGGATAAAAATATCTTAAAATGAAAATACTTTATCAATAAATAAAAAGTGATAAGTTGACATTTTTGAAAGAAACCAATGGTTTCATACTTTTGATTTCTTATATTCAAATTCTCTTCGGTACTTTTTCCTTTAAACTCCAGTTTCTGGTGTTTTATATATATATATATATATATATATATATATAATTTTATAATAAACCCCAACTTCATGGATTTCTAGCAAATTGTGTTTTTGTTTATCTAAATTGAGAATCTATTCAAATTATTTTATTGACTCCAGTCCGAGCTCAATAAATAAATTATCTAAATAATTCTAACATCGAATAAAATAAAATTTATTAATAAATAATAATTATTTAATTAATATAAAAAATGAAAAGAGCCCTTGAAAATGAAAACCTACAACGACTTAGTGGCCTATCGATACGTATCACCTTGTGTAATATACGGGTTTATTTTAATCATCGCAATAAATTAAGTTAAGAAAATTTAAAATATCTTGCATTATTCATATTTTGGTAGTAAATAATAGAGATTATAAAATATTTATATTTGGACAAAATTTTATCAAATCCCTCTTTTTGTTATTTTTTATTTTTCAAAAAGTGTTGAAAGAAAAGGATTTTTTTTATATACTTTGACCATATAATTAAGCTGAAATATCCATCAGATAATATAAGTAAGTTAGTATTTATCATACAAAATGTAGTCCATTAAGGCCAAGTTTACTTTGTGATATGGGATGTGGGGGTGATGGGATGAAATGAGGAATGAAAAATGGGATTAAGATAATTTTGTAATTTTTAAATTATATTTACTTTGTTGGATGATATGAATGATAAAAGTGAATAATTGTATTGAATGTTTATTTTGATATATGATAATACTGGTGATATGGGATAGCCCAACAGGCCCAACAGGCCTCTTTTCACAAGGAATAC
>JACGDI010005774.1:560868-586953 GCA_014898725.1 Jacaranda copaia
ATCAACTCAATCCACCGGACTTCCGGACCATTCAGCTCATTGCAGCATCAACTGGGATAAATTTTAAAAGACTATAATACCTCTAATTAAAAATAATAATAATTTTCTTCTATTCCAACACAACATCTTAACACATAAAAATAAAATCTTATTTATAGAATTTTGGGTACTATTTTTTTCCTCTAGTTATCAATATCTTTACGTAAATTCATAGAATTTAGGGCACATTCTTCATGGTACTATAGTTCCAAGTGAAAAAATTAAAATTACTTTATTGGAGTCACGATCATAAATTTTTTGAAGCTGCAACGCCATTTAGTTAGTGGTGGACAAGTTGGCATAATTGGGGGGCAGGAGGGCGCAAATTGTTCCAACCCAATTCGCTTTGGGTTGGGTTTAAAATAATTTGATTGGGTTTGAATTGGGTTGGATTTTAGTGGGTTGAATATGTGTTGGGTTGGATGTGGGTTGGATTGGGTTTTAAATATAAATGGGTTTAAAATAAATTGAATATTGTTTCTAAATAATTTAACCGAATTTCAACCTCAAAATTACTCTTCCATTATCTCATTCTCCCAAGATCACACCTCACTTTATTTTTATTTCTATAACACTCTAAAAATGAAAAAAAATAATGAATTGAAAATTAAATAAATTATATATCACCGATTAATCATTTACCATTTATCCACCTCATTTAATTTTAAAATACTAATTTATTAACTTAATTCGAATAAATTAATCAAGTAATTTTTTACTTTAGATTATGATCTAAAAATTGATGATATCATTATTTCGTTTATAAACTTCAATTTTTTGTAAAAAATTTTAGTCAGTTAATTTTTAGGCCTCATCTTCTTTTCAACCTTGAAATATGAAAATAAAAAAAATTATTTTTTATTTTTTCAATTTTTGTGAACTACCAAAATATAAATATATAAACACAATAAATTTATTGTCTAATAATAGCATGTGAGGGGACAGATTGCGGTCGCCCATTTCATTTCCTTTGCCTCCACATGAAGAAATGGCCCCGACTTTATTTTTATTTTTAGTTATAATATTTTCAAAATTAAAAAATTAACTATATTTCAATATTTTTGAGTATTTTATTTAAAAATAATAATATAGGTAGATATAAGAATTTAAATTTAAATGTTTTATATTTTTTATTCTTAAAAAAGACATATTTTTCAAGATATATGTATATTTTAATTATTTTAAATTGATAGTAATACTTTTATGTCGAATTAAATTTGAATTTAATCGTTGTGATAAACGATAATTGACTAGATTGAAAAAATTAAAAATAAAATAAGTAGTAATTTTGCAAATATTGACTAAATATAAAAAGTAAAAAATAAAAAACAAATATGACTAGTATAGTAAACATTTTGTTGGGTGCAATGTAAATATTTTGTACTAAAAATTTAAAATATTTTAAATAGTTATGTTTTATTCATTGAGCAAGATTGTTATTTTGTATTAAAACAAAAAATATAAATATTATAAAATAATAAGTAAATTATACGTTTACATAATTTGATTTGATTTTACGTGATTAACAAGGATTTAATATTAATTAATTAATATACGTCAAATAAAAATATAATATTATAGTTTAATAAAATAATATAACAATATATTTAGTAAAAAGTATATATATATATATATATTGTATTGGATCCGTCCAAATCCAACCCAACTCATTTTCAACCTAACCCATTTTCAATCCATAAATATAAATTCATTTTGAATCCAACCGGTAACCAACCTAACCCACCCATTTGCCACTACTAGATATAATTAACTGTGAACAACTGTACTACATTTGTAATTTTCACTCATTATCCCACTTTGGCCCTTCCAAAGATAATTGCATCCTAGCCTTTTGGTAGGATTTGTCGTCCAAATTCATCCATGCATAGTAGCAGGTCAGAGCACATATCATGGGTTTGAATCATATAATATAAACAATGGATCAAGATGAATGATTTCCCCAACCACCTTTATCAAATCAAGTAAATAGGCCCTGAGTTGAATGCAAATATTATAAGATGTGAGCAATATGCAGTACAACTGCAGCAACATTAGATCAAAAAATGCCATTAATGCTTATTAGGTCGGTTTTGAGGTTGAGGTTGTCTCCAAATCTAGATTGATATATGTGGAAATTTAACTTCGAAGAACGATTAAAAAGTTTAACAAAATAAAAAAGGAGATTGATTGGAGAACTAGGTTACACTAATTTTTTCTAACTAGTTGGTGTTGTACACATACACATATATATTCATGTTTGTTAAGAGAGCACTAGATTTAAATTCTTAACCTCACTTTATGTATAAAACTAATGTTATTGGATCGAAAACCATTTTAATGTACTCAATTTAATATCTTCATGGATTTTTGTAATCCTGAATTTGAACTTGAGATCTTAAAGTCACAAATTTGGTTAGGGATGCTGGGACATTTTCCAGCAATAATCATTCAACGCTCAAGTCAATAAATTGGGTATACAAGTATTGCTAAGAGAACGTTTGGTTATATTTTCCTAGAACAACATTGTTTTGGAGAAACATAACATATATCTTCATTGTCCCTCCAAAACTCACATTTTTCAATATATACATACATATATTATATATATTTTATTACTATTTTAATATTAAAAAATCACTCAATTCCATTGTCACTTCAAAAATCCAACAAAAAAGCATTGATTTGATTGTGACAATATAAAATGTTTCTTCTAAAACATAAACAAACATGCCAAGAAATAACTTTCACATTTTTCAATAAATCATTTTGTCAAAAAACATAATAAATACATAATAAAATCATACAAAAAATATAATCAAACATTCCCTAAGATACATAAAATAGAAAAGATATAATGTACATATCTCATAAATTGCAATCTTGAGGCTATTTACAATAATAGGTTGTGTAGATTGGTGATTTGTTGGCTTAATTTGAGCCATTCATAAGTAAAATAATCCAAAAAACAAGATTTCATTCTATTAATTAGGATATGACCATCCAAATCATTTGCAACCCAAGTAAAATTTTGAACTAATTAAAATATCATATTTGAATTTAAGAGCCGAATAGAGAAATATTAATAAGGCCCATATCACATTCGACGACTATATTCAATGTGTATAGATAGCTAGAATGACCACATGAGTGACGTTTGTTGGGATATCTACCCATTGGTTGGGATATTTAAGGGATGTTTTTTGAATGTTTAGTCAATTGACAAATGAGTTAGAATTCTGATCGATTCAAACCAAACCCAGTCCACATAACAAAAGATGGATCTTGACCTCTTTTGTAGTTATGCTTTACTTCAAGGGCATTTTTGTCCATTAAAAATAAAAATAGGGTACTAGGCCCATCGAAGAATGGTTTTATCAGACAGAAATTTTGTACAAAAGCGTCCAAAGTTGCAAAGCAACATCGTGTAGCCATTGGTGGCGCTCCCAACAGGTGGAATTTGCATTGAATATGTCACATGCAAATTCGAATTTAATTATTAAAATTTATATTTTAATTTGATTTAAAATTTAATAGAATCTTTATTATTTAATATCATATTTAAATTCAATGAATATTCAAAATCACATTAAAAAATTCAATTCGATTTATTTTTTTCTTTTTGAATTTTATAAAAATATTATATTTATAAAATAAATATATGTCATATTTGAATTTTTAACAACTTTTTATTACATATTAGTTCAAAAGTTAAATATTTGAATACTAAATTCATATTTGACATTATATTAAAGCACATAGAAACTATTATATATTATTCTATTTGATATTTTATTAATATCTCTCTCATTTTTTAAATTAAAGACTCAATATTAATTGTATAACATAGACGTTTATATAGATATTACGTCAATATAATATATAGATTTTATTTTAAAATTTTTATTAATATTATATATGAGAGTATTAATTTAATAAAAACATTAAAGTTCGGGTTCGAATATTTAATGAATCAGGTTGTTTAATTCTATATTTGATCAACTTATTTTGGATTATGAATCTCTATAATCAAATCTAATATATCGGATATTTTAATTAAATAAAAATATTAAAATTTGAATCGAATTTAGAACGCATTAAGATTAAAATTCGATCTATTAATAGCCCTAGTCATCGGTCATCATCAGTCCAGCCCTAGTGCCTTAGTTGTTTATTGCAATTTAAGGGGTAAAAACCTAAAAAAAAAATAAAAATTAAACAGTACAACAGTACAATGTAAAAATAAAGGAGCGCTTCTTGCACTAAAATTTCAATTATCTCAACAATATTTCTAAAATTAATCAATGTTTAATGGAGCAAGAAAATCTTTTATAAGCAATCAAATATAAGCCATTGAAAAAAATACCTAAAAAAATATAAACTAAATTTAACATTATAATTTAAGAATATTTTAATAATTTTTTTTAACGGGGAACTTGTATCTACAGATACAAATAGTCTCCATCTTCATTTATTAAATGGATAAAATTTCATATATATTGGTGTCTCTGTGGATAATATACCTTCTATACTTGCTCCATTTTGGGTAAATATCCACAAATATTCATGAATACAAATTAAATTGCCATCCCTAAATACAACACTGGAGAAAATGTGTGATCTTATATTGTGAAAAATGTGCTAGTAATGAAGGTCAATTTGTCTTTGCCGCATTATAGGAGTGTTCCATTTTGATCATTACAATTTAGATAATCTTTTCCAAGATAGCTATGGGAATGTTTGGTTACGTTTTTTCAAAATAATTTTATTCAGGGAAAATATAATTAAATATATTATTATTTTTCTTTTAAAATACTATTTTTTTTGTTTCAAAATACTTTCTCTTATCCTTAATTATCCCCAAAACTTTCCCATTTTTCAATATATACATATATATTATGTATATACATCATACATATTTTATTATTATTATTATTCTAACAGTACAAAAATCACTTACTTCCACTTTGATCTCAACAACTCAACAAAAAAGTATTAATTTCATTGCTACAGAAAAAAAATGTTCCCCCAACCAAAAAAAAAATAAAAAAACAAAAATAAACATACCAAAACCCTCCTAAACCAATTTTAAATTATTTTTCAAAATATAATAAAAAAATTATTATATTCCCCACCACAACTTTCAATTTCTCTAACATCTCTTTTAATATTTATTTTCTCAAAATAAATATTAAAATCAAATAAAAAAATATAAACAAACATTGCCTACATTTCTCACTAAGGGCTTGGCTCTGTGGACTATCAGCGGACAAGTAGCTGCATCTCTTTACATTATGAGGTTTGACACTTCAAGTTGAGCATTAAATTGCTTCTAGATCTGGTGACGTACTCATTTCTTATCTCATATTTCAGTTGAGATGTTCTGATTTTATGGCAGTTCGTATTATATCGTTTATTTTATTTTATAAATATATATTAATAATATTTTTATTAAAAAATATTTAGGTTATATATTTATAAAATAAAATAATTGATTATTAAAAACTCAAAATTATTAAACTTAGTACAAGAGGAGACTGTGTCGCAAAGGCCTATTTTTAGGAAAATATCAAATAAAAAACACTATTCTAATTACCTATTAATTTGAGTTAACCTCTTCTTCCCTCAGCGTAGAATATTATTTGTCTTCATTTTCAAATTTCACATTTTAAAGATTGAAAGTGAAAATGTTTTCTTATTGAGTTTTATTACAAAATGAAAATGTACTTGAATTAGTAATGTAAAATGTTGGTTTTTTTAAAATTAAAAATTATATTTAATGTAAGAGTACTAAAGATCAAAATGACATTTGAATTTATTGTGAGCCTCATTATTTATTTTGAATTATTTCAGTCAAATTGCATTGAAATTAAAATTATTATTAAATTTTTATTGTGCATCCTATATGTTATCTTGTAAAAATAGAAAACAACATCATTAATTGATTATGTTGTAAATTTTGATTATTTTGAAATTAGTGAAGTGCAGGTCTCAATTAGGGGTGTAAATGAGTTGAGCTGAGCCTGAATCTTGTAGGCTCAAGCTCAGCTCGTTTATTAATTTGTGAGTTTAAACTCAAGCATAAACAGCCAAGCTCAAACTTGGCTCGTTAGAATAGACAAAGGCTCAACCAGCCTTATCAAGCTTAACTTGATAAAGTTCATTATAAAAAAGTATAAAAGTTTGATTCATTAAGTTTAAATGAGCTCGAGTTTGTATAGGTTTAGACTAACTTGAGCCCATTCAGAATCAAAACAAAATCTATAATTATAAATTTTTTAAATAATTTTGTTATATATTTTTCTAAAAATAAAACATTAAATTATTACTAATATTGTAGATTTTATTATATGAGCCTAAATTATAATTATATATGTATATATAATAAAAAAGCTCGTTTAAGCTCATGAGCTTTGAGAGTCGAATATCTTTTGAGCTCGACTCAGGCTCGAAAAGATCAAGCCAAATACGAGTTTTCATCAAGTCGAGTTCAAACTGTTTATGAATCATTTCGTCTTATTTACACCCCTAGTCTCAATTTAGCAATAGATATATGACATGAAAAAAATAAATAAATTTGTGCGAAAATAAGAATAACGAACATGTTTTCATTTTTTAAATAGTAGTGATATAGGTATAATGGACAAGCCCATTATGATTGGTGTAATGAAGGCGGCCCAGTACCCAACATCATTATCAGGCCCGAATCAAACAGAGAGCCCAAATGCAAGCATCCCCTATCGACCGCAAGAGAGACACGTCAACCTCAGGAAAGTCAACATATTTCTCAACCAGGTAATAGATGCACAACAGCATTTGTGAAGGCTCACGACTTTAGCTTTGTCGACCAAGTATGGTCGAATAGATAGGCAGCAACGATGCCCCTAGTGGTTATCGCATTAATTGCAGCACTTGCCATCGACTACATCTGGATTTAATATAGTCGAACCACCATCCTATCCGCATTAATTACACCATCATCTTATCACATTTGCATTAATGACGATAAGGGTACCTCTTGTTTCCGACCGGTTAAGAACATGATGGCCAACTAGATCGAAAAGACCTATGATATCCCTACATGGAGGGGAAAAGGATTGGCTCATAGTAGGGAAAAGACCATCCTTTGAACATCTCTATAGATACTATAAATACCCTCTTTTCATTGATAAATGTATGCTTTTCTCGCTTCTCTTAAACTATTACTCTATCAAATTGTTTTCTGGTCGAACTCTCACTAACTTTAGCATCAAATGGTCTTAGTTGAGAACCCTCTTGACCAGCCTAATATGTGTTTAGGATTCAACCAGCACCTTTAACTACTCCCTAAAGTTAAGAAAAATGTAAAATATCATTAACTGTTCATGTTTTTACTGTAAATAATATAGATTAAAAAATATTTAAATTTGGACAAATTTTGATTGAATTCCTCTTCTTGTTATTTTTTAGTTTTAAAAAATGTTGAAAGAAAAAGAAAATTTTTTAAGCTGAAATATCCATTAAATCATATGGGACATAAGTTACTATATATCGCACAAATTGAAGTGAATTAAGTTGATTGCAAAAATTATAAGATGTGAATAATATGAAGTACAACAACGGCAACATCATATCGAAAAAATGTGTCTGATATACATGAAAATTTATATAACTGAACAGAAGCAAGGAGAGTGCAAGGACAAAACTGGAGGGAAGGCTTTGCCTTCATTCTAAAAAAATGGGAAAGTCTAGGTAAACTGTAATCAAAGGGAAGGATTATATTATACGACTAATGACTACCAAAATAGAAAAGCTAACTAATTAACTAAGTAACTAATTAGCTAGCTAAATAAATTACAGAGACTTCTACAGCCCCCCTCAAGTTAGAGGCTGGTGGCTGTCTACCAAACCCAACTTGCAAACCAGAAGAGAAAATTGAGGTAGAGCCAGTAGCTTGGTGAAGAGGTCAACAAGCTGCAATTTGCTGGATACATGAGTAGGAGTAATGAAACCTTGCTTGAACTGATCTCTAACAATGTAGCAGTCTATATCAAGGTGTTTGGTTCTCTCATGGAAGACTGGATTAGCTGCGATGTGTAGAGCAACTTGGTTATCACATAATAGATTAATTGGTTGCTGGGAGGAAATACCAAAATCTCTAACAAGGTAAGAGATCCATTTGAGTTCACAAACTATAGAGGCCATGCTTTTATATTTTGCCTCAGCTGTGGATTTAGAGACTGTACTTTGTTTTTTTTATCTCCATGAAAATGAGAGATGACCCAAGGAAGATACAGAATCTAGTAATAGATCTTCTAGTATCTTAACATGCAGCCCAATCGACATCACAATATGCTTGCAGGTGGAGAGAGTTTGAGGCAGGAAAGAAAATACCATTGGAGGGAGTATGTTTCAAATATCTCAGTACATGAAGAGCTGCCTACTAATGAGACTGGCATGGAGAGTTCATGAATTGACTCAGTTGCTGGACCGAGAAGATGATATCTGGCCTAGTCATATTCAAGTACAGAAGCCTCCCAACAAGTCTCCTGTATCTATCAGGTGCATGAAACAAAGGCCCTGAGTTGGCTGTCAACTTATGCCCCTTTAGAAGAGGAGTGAAAGCTGGTTTGGCCCCAAGCATCCCAACATCTTTTAGTATATCCAGGATATATATTCGTCTTATTCAAGTAAGTGCCATCAGTGCTCCTAGCTATCTCTATGCCTAGGAAATACTTGGCATAGCCCAAGTTTTTTATAGTAAATTCCTTGTGCAGAAAGGACTTGACAGCCACAATCCCACCCTCATCATCACCAGTCACAAGCACATCATCAACATACACAATAAGAGCTATAAAACCTAAATCAGACTTCTTGATGAACAAACAGTAGTCATGAGCAGATTGCTTAAAGCCAAAGAGCTGCTACTTAAAGGTAAACTCAATGTTCCATTCTCCAGATGCTTGTTTTAGACCATATAGGGACTTTATCAACTTACATATATGCCCCTCCTTTGCTTTATTGTACCCTTCTGGAGGGGTCATATAGACCTCCTCATGCAAATATCCATGCCAAAAAGTATTATTTATGTCCAGCTGGTGAATAGGCTAAGATCTGGCAGTAGCTAAAGCCAAAAAAATTCTCACAGTGACCAGTTTGGCTACTGGAGAGAAAGACTCAGTGTAATCCAATTCTTCCACCTGATTGAAACCTTTGGCAACCAACCTTGCATTAAATCTATGAACACTCCCATCAGGGGCATGTTTGATTTTGTAAACCCACTTTGACCCAATAGCTTTCTTTCCAGCAGGCAGACTAGTTAGTTCCCATGTTTGATTTCTTTCCAAGGCATCTATCTCACTTTGCATGGCCTCAACCCACTTTGGTTCAGCACATGCTTGTTTATAAGAAACGGGTTCTAAGATGTGAGACACATTAGCCAAAAATTCCATGTAATGATTATTGAATTTGGTTGATTTTATGTAAGACTAGGTTTTGAGAGGATAGAGAGGTTCAGGAGACACCTCAGTAATGGAAGCCTTGGCAGTTGGAATGGCTGTGGTGACAAAGTCATTCAACTAAGCATGTTTATGTTTAACTTTGGTGCTATGTCTTATAGAGGCTGCAGTGAGAGAAGGTTCTGCAGCATTTATAGTGGATTCAGGGGAGGAAAGAAGAGGATCAACAAAATTGATATCTTGGTTTTGAGAATGCAAATTGATATTATTATGAGAGTTGGGATCATCATCTAGGATAGGGACAGGGAGAGGAGTAGTGGATGAATCTTCAGGCCAATAAAGGAATACAGACTCAAAGAAGATAACATCTCTAGACATCATTAACCTGCGAGTGGCAAGATTGTAGACTCTGTATGCCTTCTGGCTAGGACTGAATCCCAAGAACAAGCATTTAAAGGCTCTAGGATCAAGTTTATCTTTATGAGGCTGAGTGTTGGTTATATAACACAAGCAACCAAAGGTCTTTAATAAACTATAGTCAGGGACCTTGCCATAGAGCAGTTCATATGCGTTTTCTCTAATTGAGGATAGAAGAGGGGATTCTATTTACAATATAAGTGGCCATAAGGATGGCTTCACCCCAGAATTTCTTAGGTAAGTAGGATTGGAAAAGTAAAGCTCTAGCTAGCTGTAAGAGGTGTTTATGCTTTCTTTCAACCACTCCATTTTGTTGTGGTGTATAGGGTGCAGATTTTTGGTGTAAGATACCATTGGAAAGGAAAAGAGTTTGAGATTCTTGGCTAGTAAATTCAGTGCCATTGTCAGACCTAGCAATTTTGATGGAAGTGTGAAATTGATTTTGGACCATTTTAAGGAAATGTTCTAATATATAGGGATTTGAGTCTTGTGTTTGAGCAAGTAGGTCCATGTAGCCCTGCTGTAGTCATTTATGATGGTTAGAAAGTAGTGAGCACCAGTCAATGTGACTTGGTGATAGGGTCCCCATACATCTAGGTGAATTAACTCAAAGGATTTCTTGGCTTGAGTGGAGCTGATAGAGAAATGTAGCCTCTGTTGTTTAGCTAATGGACAAACATCACAAGGTGGTAATGAGAAACCATTCTTCTTATCAAGAAAGTTTAAATGAGACATAGCAGAGGGAGACAAATGAGCAGGCCTTCTATGCCAAAGTGACAAAATGTGAGATGTTTTTATTTCTTTAGGACAACTAGTGCTGCTATTATAATGAGAAGATACATGTAAAGATTTTGGAATCTCAGTAGTATGTCCAAGAAATTCAGTATAGTGTTTCAGCTGATTACAATCGAAGGAATCAGAATTCAAAACATATAACCTTTCTGTCACTCTTCCTACTGCTAATACTTGCCTAGTTTGAAGGTCCTACAATAAGCAATAAGTTGGGTAAAAGAGGAATCTGATTTGGGCAGATTTACATAGCTTTTTCACTGATATCAAATTGTTATGGAAAGATGGAACATGCAAGGCACTGGTTAAAATAAGGTTATTAGGAAAGCAAATGTCACCAGTATGGTGAACCATGTTCACACGTCCATCTGGTAAGTAAACAGGAGTTACTTCTTTTACTGGTTTAGGTTTGGCAATGGGTTTAAGATCACAACACATGTGATTTGAGGCCCCTATGTCTATGATCCATGTTCTTGATTCTAATAAACTTGTTGTACTAAAAGCCAAGTCATGGGAAGAGATACCTGCAAAGTCATTGAAGTGAGCCACGTTGACCACCAAAGTTTCTGTGGCATCCTTCCCTTTCATGAACCTGTTAACCTCCAGTTGAATGATGTCTTGAATCCTGCTTCTCATATCTGCATTTATGTCATTTTCTCTTCCAGCTTCAGCATCAACATGAGCCTGAGCCATGTTAACAGTTTGCCTTGGAACGGGTTTGCCTCTAGTCTTCATTAGCTCCTTGTATCAATAAGAGAATCCATGTAGTTTGAAGCATGTATCTTTTGTGTGGCCAGTGTAGTTGCAATGTGAGCACAACAGGTCTGCTTTATCACTCCTTTTTCCTTATTTTGGTACTATTCCAGATTTTCTAAGTGGCTGTCCATCACTATTCACATTACTCTGTCTCCTGAAGTGTTGGCTATTAGCCATCATAGCTGCATTCTCCATCTTCTCAATAAAGTTAATGTGGACTTCTCTATGTTTTTCCACCCTGAACACCATGGAGTATGCCTTATTCACGTTTGGCAGTGGCTCCATGACTAGGATATTGTTCCTAATGTTATCATATCCTTCGTTGAGCCCCATAAGAAACTGAATCAGCTTAGTAGAGGAGTTTTGATCATTCAGTTGCCCAGCAGCACCACAATCGCACTGAGGTAGAGACATCAAGCACTGCAGTTCATCCCACAGTTTCTTGAGTTTTGCAAAATATTGTGCCACAGATTGATTCCCCTAGGATATTGAACTAATTTCCCTCTGTAATTGATATAGTAAAGAACCATTACATTCTCCAAATTTTTCTTCCAATTCATCCCACAATTGTTTGGCAGAGGAGGTGTACAGAAAAGCATCAACGATTTCTTTTGAAATTGAGTTCATAATCCAAGATTGAACCATGCAATCAACCTTATTCCAGTGTTCAAAATAATCAGAATCCTCGCAAGGTGTAGTATATTGTCCATTGATGAACCTTAACTTTGTCTTAGCCCCCAATGCTATCCTCATTGATCTACTCCATGTCAGGTAATTGTTTCCATTCAAAGGTGTAGAAACAAGCACCATACCTGGATTATCAGAGAATTGAAGATTGAGAATATCCCAGTCCCTTTGTCTATTCGATGGTTCTCATCTCACGCATATTATTGAATCCACTTTCTCGATTTTTGCTTGTTTGTTCCATCTCAAGTTAGAACTCTAAGGTTTTTGTGGATCGTTGTGGCTCTGGATACCATGAATAGAAGCAAGGAGAGTTCACGGAGAAAACTGGAGCGAAAGCTTTGTTTTCATTCTAACAAAATGGGAAAGTCTAGATACACTGTACACAAAGGGAAGGTTTATATGATACGGCTAATGACTACTAAAACAGAAAAGCTAACTAATTAACTAATTAGCTAGCTAAATAAAATACAGAGACTTCTACAATAACTCTGAGGTCAAGCTTGTCTCTGAGTCTCTAAATTTAGATTGATACACACACATGTGGAAATTCAACTTAAAACTTTGATGAATGGTTAAAAAAAGCTAAGAAAAAAGAAGAAGATTGATCGAAGAACTAGGTTACAGTAATGCCGGCTGACTAATTGGGATTTTTCTTTTTATTTATACAAATACATGTTGGGAGTTAAGTTAGCAATTCGTTAAGTTCAAACTTTTAACTTTACACTTTATATGTAAGACTCATATCGTTGAGTTAAAAACCACTCAATAACTAACTAATTGGGATGAGTATGCATAACTTACAATGACCACATAAGTGACATATGTTGGGATATCCTGCCCATTGGTTAGGATATTTAAGTCAGGTTCTATGTTCTGGTTGATACAAATCAAGTCAAACCTGGATAACAAAAGATCGAACTTGATTTGTTTTGTAATTTGCTTTACTTATGAGGGCATTTTTGTTCCACTAAAATAAATAATAGGGTACTAGGCCCATCGGAGAATGGTTTTATCCAATAGAAATTTTGTACGCAAGTGTCCGAAGTTGCAATGCAACCTCGTGTGGTCATCAGTCATCATCAGTCCAGCCAAAGTGCCTTTGTTCTTTATTGCAATTTAAGGGGGGAAAGACCAAAAATAAAGAAAAGTAAAGTTTCTGCATTTATTTAATAAAATGCTAAAACAAAACGAAAAGAAAATGTTAGGGATAGAAAGATTAAGAGAAAATTACAAAACAGTGATGCCAATGCCATGATAAAAACAATCTTTTTGTCAACAAAATAAAAATATTTAGGGCTCCCTGTGGCCGTAATTTTACGAAATGTTTTATGTTTTGTTAAATAATATCATTTGGGATAAGCCAATGACGTTCGTAAGCAGTTAGATAGGTCCACGTGCTCGTATAAAATGGGATCTGCCCTTGTGTATTGAATGATGAGATTTAACTAGAGATCGGTGTGTGTGTGGTTGTTGAGAATTTATAGCATGCAAAAAACCTTTAAAATTGGGATAGGAGGGATCGAAAAAGAAATTAGAATTATTCTGGCATAAATTTGGAATTAAAAAAAAAATATTTACTTTTTCTCTTACAGTTAGTTTGGCTGAGATGATAAGGTGTGATATAGTGTTTTTATTCTATCTTATCATTTATTTGGTTGAAATGATAATAAACATTCAACCCATATTAATACCAAAAGTTCGCATCTATACATACAATATGAATGATAAATTAACATACCTCCCGCATAGGTTTATTTATCATGGGTTTGTTCTTTCTTTTGAAATTATCTATTCATCCTTAAATTATGAAATCAATTTATCAAAATACTCTTTCCTATTCAAACAAAAAAATCTATCATCAATTGTTACATTCCATTATTATTATTCACTATTAAAAAAACAGCTTTTTGTGATGGATTTTGCCAAAAAATTGTTGTGATTGAAATTTTCGACAGATTTTGTGATAGAAATTTTCGTCGCTAAAGCCATCGTGAAAGAATAATTCTACGATGGATTTTTTTCCATTGCAAATTTTTAATGTTTTAATAATTTTTTGCGATGGGAAAATGTAGTCTGTAAAGAATTTTTTCATCACAAGATATTTTTAATTTTTTTTATGTTACAACATTTTTTCCAATATTAAAAAACATGTAATCAATAATAGTATATTTATAAATCCAACAACACCATGCTTATAATATTTATAACCACCAAATGATAAAATAACAATATCTTCCATAGTACCCAAATTAACATCAAATAAACAAAATATTCATAAATTCAACAATATAAAAATATTAAAATCTAATTATCAAAGTGTAATCATCTTAACACAGTTTGTACCTAAACATTCATACATAAGCTAATCAAACATCATTTTCATCATCTATGTTTCTTTGTGGCTGTTCACTAAGAGATCTAGATGAGGATGTTGTAGGAGATACCTTTAGCCGAGGCAAATGTAAGCTTGATGCCATGAAAGAGATATTTGTATGTGGATAATATGGTGATGTATGAGGATGAACTAATGTTGATAGGGTATGCATACTCTGCTGCATCAACATTTGTCGCATCATCACCTCCATATCCATGAATTTTTGCTTAAATATTGTATTTTCTTCTGTTAGCATTGCCATTTCTTGTCCCAACTTCTTAATTCTTCCACTTTCATAGGGTTGATCATTTGAAGGTCCTTTAGATGAGTGAACCAAGACAAAGGAAGCCTGTCATCCAAGTCCATAGATTCGACCCTTCTTGGATCCACCTATTATATGTATCTTTCCACACCTACATAAGTAATATTACTACAAATTAGTAAAAATCAAATAGTTCAATTTAAAAATAACACAAAATATAAATTAATAACTTAGAACTTTTACCTGAAGTTGAGATGATGTGGGCATTGAAGAACTTTCAACACCATTGCTTGAATTTTGATTAGATAACTATTTCCAGTTGACTGTTGAATACATTCTATACATGAAGTACACAGGATGATCAACATAGATAAAATAAAAACTTTCTAACATAAAAATTAACATATATATAATATTTAAACTTTCTAACATAAAAATTATAACATTAAACTTTCTAAATTAGTTGTTTTTATATAACATACTACTTATATAAGTATTTTGTGCACGCTTGTTAACCCATACGCAATCGCCTTTTTGTTTTAATGCCACATGTGTATGCACAAATGATTCTATAAATCCAAGTGGGTGTCCAAATTCTTTCTCCTACATCCAAACATATTTATAAGGAATTAATTATAACTAAAATTAAATGTTAATACTTTTATTAAAATTACCAATTTATCTTTGTGTAATAGGTGTGAGATACATCCACCCTAATGAAGTGGAAATCCCACACCATCACAATTTGATGCCTGATTCGTTTTATTTTGAGCACTTATCTTTTGAAATCCATCGTTGCCCCATTCTTCGAGCAATCTGCCCCAAACTTTATCTCCCATCCAAGTAAGCTTCTTTTTGGATTTGTGTGTTTGGTGTAACTTATTTTTCAATATTTTCGAGTCTCGATACTCAAATATTTTGCAAACATGTGCTCTCCGATGTTAATACCAAGCAAATTTTTTATGAGGCACATGAAAGAATTTAAAACACTAGTGAACTCCTCCATTTTGAAATCTAATTAAGAAAAACATATATGATACTTAAAATAATTCTTACTTTAAACTCCCCAAACCATATCGTCTTAACTCCCTCTGGAATCTTTTTTCATGATCCTCACGCTTCTTGTAAATGCCTTTTAATAATAGTGCTTATCTCTTGGGCACATAATAACTCTTTGAAAAACCTGTTTCACAAAGATATTTTACAGCATATATTATAAAGATAAAATATAATTTAGTAGTACACATAACATTATAAATTACTGTAATTAAAAAGATTAAAAAATATTACTCTCTCCCTTGAAGCCAAATAAAGATTTTTTGAGTAACATCTGTACTCTCGATATCTGTTGATACTGGTGTAGATGGGATAAATGAAAGAGTAGGTAATACATGTAATGGAGAACTACCCTATACAACATTTAAATGAATGTGTGGAGGTATACCTGACTCCAATCTAATACTAGATGGAACAATCTTATTTTTTTCCTTCCGATTACTGGACATCTATAACAAACACTAATTATGTAAATTATAATTGATAAATGACTTTAAATAAATCACCATCACAATATAGAAACAATCATAAAGATTGCAATCAATATATAACATCAACAATGAGTTTTTACATAAATTTACATTACATAACATTAAATTAAAATAACTAATGAGTAGCATCATTTTACTTGAAAATAATTAATAATATTCATAAACATATAATGGCATATAAACACTCCCTTTTATGTCCATCATCATTATGCAAGCAATTAAAAATCAATCAGCAACAAATGAGAAGACTCCACCCTTTCTCCCAATATCCCATCCTTCTTTCTAATACTACAAATCCTAAATATTTCTAATGTATTGTACTAAAAAAATATATAAAATCTAAATAAAATATGCAAACTTACCTCTAAATGCTCCACAAAATCCAAAACTGACAAAAGGTATTCACCACAGTTGAGATAGCCTATATCATTAGGCACATGTTACAAGTGCACATATTTATTCATAAATCATAATTCCATAAACTAAATTAAAACTTAAAACTTTAATAAAATTCAATATATAGTACTATAAATTTTAACTCAATCAAAATTCTAATAAAATTTTTAATTCAAATAAAAACATAACTCTAACAAATATAACAACATTTAACACCAATATAAAATTTAACTCAAATATTAATTAATACATAAATCATTATTTATGTTAAAGCAAATTATATTACTAATAAATAAATCATTATTTGAGTCTAACTAACACATAAATTAAATTTTAACTAAAACATAATCAAATTTTAACTAAAACATAATCAAATGTAATCAAATTTTAACATAATTAAGAAAATTACCTTAATTAATGGAGATAATGCAAAATATAAATTCTCCAAACCTAATACAATAAACAAACAACAACCATTAGCATTGTTTAAAATTACAATTAATTTTAAAAAAAAAATTCAGATCCAGTTGGCCGTTGGCCAATAGCATCAACAACAAGCTGGTGTGCGGCCAGCAGTTGGCCGTGCCAACTCTCGGTAGCACCAGCCAGCCGACGATAGAGCTCACCCGCCGGCCAATTGAACATAGAACATATTTATTAAAAAAAAAAAAAAGGAAAGAAGCCATACCTTTTTGGAAAGTGGGAAATCTTAAGTGTGTTTAGGTGGGGAAAGTAAGGCTTCATTTCCTCACCCGACAATTTGTGATGGAATTAAATCTTCGCAAATGATTTTTGTTTTTTTTCAACTTTTCAGTCTTTACGACAGAAAAATCGGTTGCTTTTCTATTGCAAAATTTTTGAGCTTTTTCAAAAAATTTTGTGATGGGTTTAAATTCGTTGTAAAACTTCACATTTGCCATGGATTTAATTCCATCGCAAAACTTTGCATTTGCAACGAATTTTTTCTTCGCAAATGATTTTTACATTTTTTAGACTTTTTGCTATGGAAAATTTTGTGACTGATTTTTAGTTGCAAAATCTGACAGATTTTTTCATTGCAAAAAAAAAGTGTTTTTAGTAGTGATTACTACTACTACTACTACTACTACTACTACTATTATTATTGAGAAGACAAAATGAGGGATTTTTTATATTTGAGTAAGCAACGAAAGGGTAATTTAATATGTATAATCAAAATGCTTTAATATTGAACTAAACACAATAATTAACAATCATGTAGACCTACATAAAAATAATCATGCAAACCAAACTATACCATAATGATGAAAAATCAAATAAATTATTATATGATACAAAATCGTGAGATTACTTAAAAATCTAACCAAACTAGCCCTCATTAGCTAGGGGCATTTATAACAGTATAATATATTATATCTATCACATAAAGTCTATATTTCATAATTATATAGTATTATGCTAACTTAAAGAGTTCAAATTTCAAATCACTAGTCAGATCGAATTTTATCCACGACAAAAAAATCACAAATCCTCATAGTATTAGATATAACTTGTTAGTGACTAAATAATTCTTGTCCTTTGAGTCCTTTCCTTATCATGATAAGAACAACTTTTCTTTTCCCTATGTTTTTTATGTTGTTTCTAAGTTAATTCAAAATATAAAACATATTTTCAAGCTTGTTAAGATTTTAAAACTCTTTATCATAAGTTAGAGAATAACACACACATCAAACAGTTTTCTTTTCAATTTTTTACATATCAAATCAGCACATTACCCCAATTGATCAAAGTTTACAATCTCTTATTCTAAGAAATTAGAGCAAATCTTTTTTCCAGCTTGTAAAATTATGCGTTCACAGGATATATATATATATATATATATATACATATATTCTAATGAATTCAAATCGAGCCTAGTAGATATGTGAACGTTACATGCAAGTTGTGCAATAATTAGCTATAATATATCATTTCATAACAGTGATGAGATTAGGTAAGAATCACATGATCCACAAACAATTATAGCCCAAGAAAATTAAATTATGCTGCCATCGAATCGATTTGACAATCAGGGATCTGGTTGTCTTTCCATTACATACATCATGTCATGAGATATCATTGTTCTTCTTTTAATTATTTCTCATAGATGTTATTATTGCCACAATTATTTTCCAACAGGCCATAAGTCCAACTGTCCAATATTTTCTACCATGACTCTGTAGAATAAGTACACTTTATTTGGAGCCAGACAACCTTTTGCAAAGTCGAAACACATGTATGCAATCACAGGGTTGGCTGCCCATTTACGCTAATATGTATTTAACACCTTTACTCAATCCCCCCAAGTGCTCTTTTCTGCCTCAAAATTTTATTCTTGGTGTATTTATCTTTAACTTTGGAGACAAGTTTTTGAACAAATCAAAACTCGAGTTGCGAGAGCTTTATTACTTTTAGTAATTCAGTTATTATGTTAAATTTGTCTGTCACTTTTAAAGATTCAATTTCGTAAAATATTGTTTCAAGAATGTGCTTGGTTGGTAATGTTGTCTGAATAAAAGGAAATATTAGCTTGCTCTTGCGTTCTTCAACAATAAAGGGAATAGTAATTCTATTTTTTTTTTTATCTCTTTGAGATTAATAATCAGAATTTAGTGAAAAAATGGGTTTGATAATTAAAAAAAGAAGATTAGGGCTTCTTTGTTTATGTTTCCAAACTCATTTTTGCACATTTTCATTATTTGAAAATGAATTATTAATACTTATTGCTACTTTCACAAAAATTTCAATTTATTTTCTTCTCCAAATACATTTACCAATAACTTATATATTTTCTGTAAATAACTAATATATCTTTTCTTTTTATTTCATTATTACTATATCTTTCCACGTATAACTTATTAAATTATGTATAATCATTACTCTTCCAACAAATTATCTAAATACAAACTCATTTTCAATTCATTTTTTTAACGAACTTTTTAAATTTAAAAAAATATTGAAAATGAGAACTTAACAAAATATACTTTAAACTTCATAATTATTCAGACCTTAGTTGAATTATATGTACCAATTATTGCAGTCTCATAAATTCAATCATTCTCTATCAAAATTAAAATATGTCACAAGTAAAAAAATAGTACTTACTTATAAATTATTTTATAACTCTTTCGATCTTTTCAATATAAAAGATTTGATAGCATTGAAAGCTTCGAAACTTAAAAAGAGGCATGCACCGTCCATTCCAACAGACAATGCTATGTAATAATATTCAAATATGTTCCTAAACGTAAAATGTAACTCGATGATGTATCGTTCCCTGTGCTCGTTGTAATTTGTTTCCATCTAAGTTTTAAAGTCGTTAATCTAATATTGATTTTGTTGTAGAAGATGAACCGACTGAAAAATCTTCCTCCCCTCATTTTAACTACACTAAAGATTGTTTGTTTTATAAATGAGAGCATTTTGTCAAAATATTTTAGCAAAATATATTTTGAGAAGTGGGGTTAAAAAATGTTATGGTTATTTGCTTGTGTTTTGAGTGGTAGGTAAAAAATGAATTGAGAGAAAATTATTTGTTTGTTTGTTTATATTTTGGAAGGGACAAAATTTCACATCTATAACTTTTTTGTTGGGTTAATAGGATGAAATTGATATTTTAAAATAAATTAAATATGTGTATATATAGATTGGGTGGGTGGACAAAAAATGAGAGCATTAGACATTGGAGAATGGATAGAGAATGAATTGTTATCACTGGATTTTCCTTATGCCTAATGTAACCATTAAGATGTCTTTGTGGCCTTTTCGTGCCCTACTACATTGCTATATTTCCCTTATGCCTAATGTAACTGATATGGATAAACCTAATTTAAGCCCTCATGTTGTGGGTAAGCCCGATTTAAACCCATGTAAACTTAATATGTGAATGGACCCAAATGAACCAAGTGGAGGACCAGAGCCCAAAGAACTATGGGGCCCAATATCCAAATCAACTTTAGAGGTCGACAAATCTGACCTCTAGGTCGGATGAAGGAAGCAAGAGCATTTAATGGCAGCTTGTCACCCATAGCATTCGTATTAATTGTGCCTCAACTACTATACTGTTGTACCTCAACTATCATACTGTTTGCATTAAATAGATTGACAGTGCATCTCCTTCGTATTAATAGTGGTATGGATTCCCTCTTCGACTAGCCAACCATTTGTGCAACTCCCATTTAGGTCGAAAAGACCTACTTTGCCCCTACTTGTGGTAGCAGTATACGAAATGTGTTGAAGGAGAAATTAGTCTTTTCATCTCCAAATAAGCAATATAAATACTTCATCCTCCACAAGCATTGGTAAGACGATATATACTCTTTGAACTATTACTTTATCAAAATACTTTCAGGTTAATTTACTGATTTAATTATTGGAAGGCCTTAGCTGACAACCCTTTCGACTAACCTAACATTTGCTCCTTTGTTGCAAGTTCTTCCTCATATCTTTCTGGTCAAAATGCCTTACATGTCGAACCCCAAAAGTCCACCACACCAAAAATACCATCATCAGTAACCATTAAGCTATTTTTGCAGCTTTTTTCACATACTACCCTACGCAATTAGTTGGGTTAGCCTTACTCAAGATGTAGAATGAGATAATCTACATAACATTCAACCTCTCTAGTTTATAAAGAATAATAAAATAAATTTTAATATTATTCAAATAATAAAATTAAAGTTCTAAATTATATTGTTAAAGAAAAATTATCGATTTAAATCTCATCAGTATAATCATTGGATCAAATTTGTTGATTTATTATATCTTAGTGTGCCTGCATTTTGATACATCTAGCCGAAGGCTCCAAACATATTCAAATGTTTCATAATTAATTAAGTTTCTAAACATATTCAAATGCCTTTCTCTTCCACACAAAAAATAAAATAAAATAGAAATTATTAAAAAAAAAGGAAAAAAGGACAGAAAAGATGAAGGGTAGACAGACGTAAACGGCTATATTTAGCACAACCGACAGAAGATTGCAGGGGTGCAAACGGCTAGCCTAGCAAGTAGCATCACAAGTTTGTGTGTGGGACCCACTGGCCCATGCATTGACGGTGGGGGATGGCACGGGCATCTGTCCAGCTAAAGTAAACAAAGCTCCGGTTAACTTACGCCTAAATCATCGCCGCTTCGTCGCACGTGTACTTGCTCTATTGGTCTGTCACCTCACCGGCCCCACACGTACATTTCCAGCTGTAAGAACTGCTCGCAATAATCATAATCCGAAAAAGCAAGAGAGATGATCATTATGCGGTGAGGTCAACTGTAACCACTCCGTTCAACTTTGATGTAACATGGATTTAAAATGACATTTGAAAATTTACAGATTTTAGTTTTAATTTTAATTTTAATTTATTTTCGACTGTTAGAAGCAATAATTAGCAATTCTTTGTCAAATACTATTAATCGTTACCTTTTGGATATAGGATATTGAATGGTAAGATGAAACAAGTGATAAAATAATAATAGATAATACTATTATTTATTTATTTAGATAGATTATAAAATATGAATAAATACTATATTAATGTTTATATCCTTTTCTTGTTATTATTAATTAATAATAATACATTATTATTGATATTATTACTAACAACAACAACAACAACAACAACAACAACAACAACAATAATAATAATAATTTAAAGTTGTGATTAAATATATATCAGGTTGAGATAAAATAAAGATTGAGAAGTAATTTAATCTCTCATTTCACAAACCCAACTTTGAAGAATTTTTCAATCCCACCAATTTGGTAGGATTCCACATTCCATCAATAGTAAGCAAGCAACGGGCCTTTGAGCTTTCATCCCATGAAGTAAATAAAGGATGTGGGGGTGGGGGTGGGCGTGGGGGTGTTTCATTTCCCAAGTAAACATCCATCATATATATAATCGTTATATTTAATTTCATAAGATATCTTTCAAGTAAATTATTATGTTTTGCAAATAAAACATCATTTATGAACATTTTAAAAGAATAAAATGATTTAAATAAATATGGATAGAGGCATTATGAAGTTTTAATTGAGAATAATAAGAATATTACAGATAATATTAATTTATTTTTCAGATTAATAACACATGACTGTGAAATATATAAAAAATTGGGATTATTTCACGCCTCATAAGCATATTTATATATGATGTGGGCAAAATGAGTAAAAGCAAAACTTTATTTTCAAAATTGTTGTACAACAACAAAATAATCCAAAATTTATATATTCTTACATGTTAGGATCCAGTTAGATAATTCTGGTATGAAATTTAAGGTTCTGTTTGTTTTTATTTTGAAACATCATTTTTATATTTCTTTTACTATTTAAAAATAAAAATACATAACTTTATACATATTCTTACCCAATATATTTTTATTTTTATTTTTATTTTTAAAATACATTCCCAATAACATATATATCTTATTCTAATAATCTATATATCTTATCTTTTTATTTCATTATATCTATTTCTCTCCACCTACAATCTACTAAATCCAATATAATCATTATTTTTTCAATAATTTATAAAAATACAAACTCATTTATAATTTATTTTCATTAATTAATTTTTTAAAATTTAAAAATAATGAAAATGAAAAATATGAATGAAAATAAAACCAAATAGGGCTAAATCATTCATAAAATCCACACACTATAAGCACCCTTCTCAATATTATGTGCCAACAAAATACATATTTTATTTGTTCCAAACTTATGTAAGAACTATTCAAAGATTGGTATTAATTTAAACATTGAAAATTATTACTAAACTTGACTCATATCTTTGATTTAGGATTTATTTTGACATAATCTCCTTTAGTCACCATCACGCCACGCCAGGAGCTTCAATTAGTTTTTTAGCACATTTCTTTTTTGCCAAAAATGATGGGAATTCTTTTCTTTTTTTCATTTTACTTGTTAGTAAATCTTTTCCTATAATAAAGAAAAAGAAAAAGAAAAAAGAAAGAAAGGGCAACGCGTAAAAGATCCGTTGGTGACGTGGCGAGCCAAAACTCAATCACATGCAAACTGGGGCCCAGTCCAGCCTGTTTAATCGCCACATTTTTGTTGGCTCTTGCATGGACCCACCCAAATGTCGAACCTTCTTTCGCCTTGCTTTCTTTCTCATCATATACTCTGTTTTCTCCTATTTATATTGCTCTGTCTCACACTCTCATCTTCACTATAGTAGATTCTCATCTTCTGTGTTTCTTCAGAACCACAATTTTCTCTTTCTACCATGGATCGGAGAATTGGATTTCTACTGGCATTGATCTGCCTTGTAGTGGCCAGCGTCGGCGGCCAGTCTCCGTCGGCTGCCCCAGCCGCCTCCAAGGTTTCCACCCCACCTGCCGTTTCACCTTCTACGGCGTCTCCTCCGACTAAGCCTAAGTCGCCAGCTCCAGCAGCGGCTCCAGTCTCAACTCCTCCGGCTGCTGCTCCGGTCTCAACTCCTCCGGCTGCCGCTCCAGTCTCAACTCCGCCAGCTTCAGCTCCAGTTTCCACTCCTCCAGCTTCAGCTCCAGTCAGCTCTCCACCGACTGCGGCGCCTGTGAGCTCCCCGCCGGCCCCCCAGCCAGTGAGCTCACCACCGACAGCAGCGGCCCCCGTTCAATCGCCTCCATCTCCAGCTCCCGAGGCCGCGACTCCACCAGCCGTGTCCTCGCCTCCGGCTCCGGCTTCTGCCCCGCCTACTGAGGCACCAGCTAAGGCGCCAAAGTCAAGCAAGAAGAGCAAGGAGCATGCTGCTTCTCCTGCTCCTGCTCCCGAGCTGCTCGGTCCACCCGCCCCACCAGCAGAAGCTCCCGGACCTAGCGCCGACTCCGTTTCTCCTAGTCCCGCGACGCTCAACGATGAGGTGCGTACTTTTCGTACTTGTTATTTTCTAACTTGCACTGGATCAGTAATGCGCCTCCAGATCTGGAACTTCCTCGCATTATCTTGTCATTTGCTCTTGAATTTTAGCTTGATCTATGGAATTGTTGCACTGGTAAAGGATAAAACAAAAATTCTTCAAAAAACTTGCATAATTAGTCTAGAAGTATTTTCCACATTGTCCGCCGTACTAATCCAGCGAATGCTGGTGTTTTCTAAATGTGAGCCATGTCGGTGCACCACAGCATGGCGTGATGTGCCGTTGCGGTTGTAGGCAAGCCGCAAGCATATGAGCCGCGTCAATTGGCGCACAATAGAGAAAATGTTTGATAAAATATATTCGGGGTCAGAGTATATTACAAATTTCTGCTAAAATATTGGGGTCCAATAGACGAGGTGCACAGTAAGAAGACCAAATCAATCAATTTGCATCTGCACCCTGCGCATCGTAGCATTGAAATTAACAATAGTAATTTAATGAAACTAGTAGGTGCATAGTTTAAATACTTCTTCGAGATTTCAGACAAATTGATGAAATATTGAAATGTGGTCAACCTGTTTCTGCAGAGTGGGGCAGAGAATTTGATGAGCGCGCAGAAGCTGCTGGCGAGTTTGGCAATGGGATCGGCCGTGTTTGGTTGGCTCTTGTTCTTCTAGAAACTTAATTTATGATTTTTTTTCTTCGGCAAATCTCATATCCCCAGGCCCCCCACGTGCACGATCAATTCGATAATTAACATGTATTTGTCGGTTCATGTATATGTTTATTATTACCAGATTTCACGGGGCCGGATTTGCCCCATTTTGGCTGTCTTGGATTCTTTGTTTGGTAGAGAGTGAAAATTTGATTACTTTGTTTGTTCCTCTTATATTGTAATTCTATTGATTATTTATGATTAATTCAGAGGAGTTCATGATGGTGCTGCTTTTCTTATATATTAATGATGTCCGTACTGGTTAAAGTGACATTATGATTAGGTTGTAAATTGCTTTTAAGGATGCCATTTATAATTTATTTGGATTTTTTAGATTGGTTTGTTTATAAGCTTTCAATATATTTTTTAATTATTAAAATTTAAACAAAAAAATAATATAAATTTCTCAACTTCACTCCCCAAATACAAATTTCTCTTATTAATCACATTCTAATATGTTTTTTAATATTAACTACTTGTCATAAATTTTTCCCATCACATTATATATAAATACGCCCGTACATCACTCATTTAATCTATATATACATATACATAAATTTTTTTATTTTAACTCCACTAACTTGATGCTGCTTGAAGCTTTTATAGAGGAAATGAGAGTTGTGTTATTGGTGAGTTGACCACGAAGGTCGGGTACTCAGGATGGTGTATAATTTTGAGGCTTGAGATCTGCAATCACAACACATGTTAAACTAGCCGAGGTGCTCCATGTAAAAGCACTCTGACGCTCAAGTTAGTTCTGGTCGAGGTAGAGAAATCGAACAGAATATAGAGAAT
>JACGDI010005774.1:597050-620438 GCA_014898725.1 Jacaranda copaia
TTCCTCATGCAAAACATCTTGCGGTGAAGGACGGGGGTAATAATAAGTATTCATCGTAGGTCTATCTGTATATTTTTGAAGTTTATTAATTTCTTCATTAATAGTAGTTTTATAAGATTCCTCATCTATATCACTCAAAGTAGATATTCTAAACTCAGAAAATGTTTTAGTTATTAACTTGTCTAATTCAGTCATATCTCTTAATATAAAATTATCAATTTCAGGTGGAGGTTGTATACTAGGTATAGTAATATTAGTAGGCAATTATTGGGGAGGAATAACAATTTTATTAATTCTTTCCTCTAAATCATCCAAAAGTTTATTAGTTCTATGACTATTATTGACAATGGTTGAAAGTCTTTGGTCTAATGAGACTAAAGTTTCACCTAAAACATTTAAATATAAATTAGCATAATTTTGTTGTCTTATTAAAATATTTATTTCCCTAATAGTAGCAGGCATATGTTCACCACCTAGGAAATTATTAAAAGTAGAGAAAAGAAGATTTTTATTTCCCTCAATTATAAAATTATGTTGAGGTGGAAAATAGATCTTTGTTTATGTCCACTCTCATCAATATAAGTTCACTCTATTACAGAAAGATATGGTTCAAAATATGTAACCATAAACCAAGGAACAAAAGGTATTAGTTGATCTTTTTAAGAAACAAATTTATAAAATTCATTTTGAAAATTTCTTTGTTGTTCTTTATTAAAAACTTTAAAAACCAATCTCGAAATATTTCCATCGATCTTTATTAAATTCCATTTTAATTAAATTCATATGACTAGACCCCAGAGTAAAATCAAATTTTTTACTAGTCATTAAAAATATTTTATTTTAAATACGAATATTACGTACAGAAAAATTCATATTAGATTCAATTGGTTTAATAGTATCATCACTATTATTATCATCATTGTTGTTTCCTTGAATATTAAACCCATGAACAATATTAGAAGAATTAATTTTTAACCTATCAAATCTAGTGTCAAGATTATTATCTTTTCTATTTTCAAAGGTTGGTTCATTAACTTGTGAAGCTGAAGCTCTAAAAGGTTTTGGGCTATCAATGGTATTATCTAATGGATCTATATAAGAAAATGAAGATCTAACTGATTTACTAGATCTAATTAAATTATTACTATTATTATTTGACCTAAATTGTATTGACACATCTCCATCAGGAGTGTTGCTTTATTAAAGTGATAGGACAAAAATAGTATTCTGTATAATTGATCAGATACTGTTAATCTACTTTTTACTGTACACTGTTCAAGATTCAAAAATTTTGAAATCCGCACATTATTTTGCTTTTTGCTTTTTACTATTCGAACTTCAGAATAATATTTTCAAGTCCGTAATAGTTTCCCTTTTCTTTTCTATTTAAAGGGCCTCAAATTGTATAGAGGGTAGAGGCTTTAGAATTTAGATAGAAATTTTTGTACTCTGCTGTTTTGTAATTACTCCAGTGTATTTTATAAATTTTTGTAATTTCATAATTAATTGAAGACTAATTAAAGTTTTCAATCTCTGGTGCTGAGGTCCTCTCAGGTATTTTCCTTTCTTTTCTTTAATTTATATAATTTGTGTTTACCCTAGCCTAATGGAAGGCTAAGGGATTCTGTGTTAAACAACTATGAGTTATATACTTTCTCTGAGCATGTGGTCATTTTAGAATAAGCTTGTGTTGAAGGGTTTGGATTTCTGAACTGGATTATCTAAGCAGGTTTTATAATTTAACAGTCTTCCATGTACCTCTTAGATTGCCCTGTTTGTTGCCTGCTGAGCCGTGTGGAAGGCGTTAGTGCGTTTTGTTGGGGTGTATGTCTGGAAGCATGAGTTGACTGTTGAGTTGTTGAGTAATTTATTTTTCCTGTGTATCAACTATATGTTGGTGTCTGTATATCCGTTTGAAATCCAGTTCTCCCTCATAAGATCCTGCCCCCTTATGGTATCAGAGCCATGGATTAGAGATTGTATTTTTCTCTAGTTGTTTAACACTTTTCCTTAAAAATAAATTTTTTAAAAGAAAAATCTTCTTCAGTTAAAAATACTGTTTTGGAAGAAATGGATCTTCCTAAAAATATTGATCTTCTTAATAAATGGACTATTCCTAAAGTAGATTCAAAAGTAATTTATAAAATGGGTACTTTTGAAAAAATAGATTTAAAATAGATTGTTAAAACTACTGAGAAGTCTATTCCTCTTAGTTCTGATGATATTACTTTACAATTGTTGCATAAATTTGATATTGATATGTATAGAACTGAATATTGTTTTCTTCATATTGGTTTAATTCAAGTTGCATTTAAACTGCTTACTCTTGATAATTTACCCGATAATTTTGTTGCTGTTTTACGTGATGCTTGTAATTTAAATTAGAAGCATTCATTAATGGGCATAATACAGTCTAGTCTGGCACAAGGTCCAGTTTATTTTGATATTTATCCAAATTTGCAATTATCTTTGTTTGATGTGAATATTTTGCATGCTGTAACTTTGAATGTTAAGTTACATGGTTATAATTACATGCTAAATACAGAAACAATTTGTATTTGTTATAGGATTTATTATAAATCACTTTTTACTCTTAATCCTGAGTGTAAAATAATAAATAAAAATATTAATGAAATAATTTTAATTGAAACTAATTTTAGTAAGTCACATATAACAACTCGTAGACCTATAAAATGGAATGAGGTTGAATTTCCTAATAACTGGTTAATTGAAAAAACTGTTCTAACTCAACCTGTAATACAAACAGAGGTTAGTCAAATAATTAAATTAAAAAAATTAATTACTACAATAAAATAAAAATTATCTTTGATATTTGAAGTATGCTAATTTTATTGTTTGTTTGTTGTTTTTTCTAGATTTTTTTATATTATTTATTTGATAATTTTTTTAAATGAAATTTATTAGAAAAAATATGCATTTTATTATAAGTTAACGGATTTGGATATTCATAAATGGATATTCGGATACTTATAAATGGATATTTGGAATACTTATAATCGGATATGGATATATCCAAATTCGGATAATATCCGGCGAATACGAATTCAGATGTTAATAAAAAATATCCGACGGATACGGATATGGATACGGATATGATAAAATTTAAACGAATACGAATACGGATACAGTCTATCCGATCCGTTTAATATCCGTTAACAGCCCTACAAATAAGTAAGCAATTTTTTCTCAATTAATTTTCTACTTACTACCTAAAATACAAATAAATAACCATCACATGCTTCAACTCTATTTCCCAAAACCCATTCTCCTAAAAAATTTTGGAAGAATGCCCCAATTCATATCCAAATAAAGTCTTTATATTTCACTTTTTATTCTATTATATATGTAATACATGTATGAAATATTTTTTATAAAATAATTAATTGATATTCAAATACACTTGATATATATATATATATATATAATTGAAAGAAAAGATAAAATATAAAATGAAATGAAAAATTCAAAGTATGTATGATCATATATTTTTTTAAATAACATTATTAAGTTATGTCTATAAATATTACATGACCCCAACTGGCAGAAATATAACTTAATTACTATTGTATAATGATGGAAAAGATAAGGCAAATAGGTAGCAATCAATCATTAACCACTATCGTGTAAGAAATTGAAATGCAATCACGAGAAAGACTTATGGTGCTTTTCCAAAATATTATTTTAATAAAGAGTAGTTCTTAAACTATCCCCATTTTAAAATTATTTTACATGATATTTACTTCATTGCCATATATGTTTTTATGTAAGTATAAATTTATTAGTTGGAATTTATAATTTTCCCTTATTAAAGGTTTCTCCACAATTTTACTCGTTGAAACTTTTTTTTTCTTTTTTTTTAATTTTATTTTTTTGATGTTTCACCATCTTTTAAACTCAAAAAGTAGCAAATAAGTTCAGCTATGTTTTCCATCCTTAATCTATATGTCTCAATATTGGCAAAGTAAGAGCCAATCATTAATTTTTTTTCGCCTTTTAAAATATCGTAAAATTATAGTAGAAGTTTGTAAAATTAAATTTCATGATGCTACAAATTAATCTTTTAGGATTCTTGATCTTGTTTCATTTGTTGAATTTTTGTTGAGGTATTAACTTTTATTATTAACACAAATAATGTGTGATATTTTCTTTTACTACATGATTTATTTTTTTAAGACTTATTTTGTGTTTGATTTTTTTACTCTTATTTCATGTATTTATCTTTAGATTCTATTTTACAGAAATTTTGCCCAAATACATGATCTTATTGCTTTAAGTGTGTGTATGAACTTTTGTTTGGTTTCTTTTTGTTAAACTTTTTTGTTTGTTGTTGAACAATACTTTGTATTTTAATTAATGTGATTAATATTTTATTAATAAAGAAAAAAATGAGTTGGAGACCCAAGTGCCACACTCATGTTTCTTATACTCTCTCCCTCTCTTCATTGAAAAGAACTGAATCACACCTCCAATAAATTTTAATTAATAAATTTTAGTTGTCCTATGAAATAAGAAAAAATAGCCATATGGGAATTTTTTTTGAAAGAATAATATTTGGGGAATTATACTTTATTAGAATAATATTTTCTGAAAATACTCGAGAAAAGCTTAAGATAATATCAGAAATGGAAATTTTTATATTGCACATTTGGGCATATATCAAAATGGGCGTTGAATTAAAAATATGACTATTTGTAAAGTAAAACCATTCGCTTTGTTATATATAATTAAGCAGTCTATGACTCACTTTGTATACACTGAAAAAAAAATTAGTGTTACTATCAAAATTTGATAAAAAAAAATTGAAAAATAAATTCTAATCCTCTTTTTTTTTTTTAAATAAAAAAAAATACACGACCAAAGTCGTAAAAAATATGATAGCAAGCAGCTTTGCCAAAGGAAAAAAGGTGACAGCAAATGAAAGTTGGTGGGATTGATTTGGCTTTGCCATTTTTTAATAGAAGCAATGTGCTGAGTGCATTGCGCACCATGCCACCACCACAAGTTGTTTTCTCCTTAATTTAGGAAATATTTAAAGTTGTCTAAGAATGAATTTTAAGTTTAACTTAATTTTAAAAAATAATTTAAAAATAATAATTATTAAAAATTATATATAGAGACTATTCTATATATATTTAATTGATGTGAAAATTTAATAATAGTCGCAAATTTGTCCAAGATTGTATAACATTCTGGAGGCATCCCTGTGACGTTTGTGAATGTGTTCCTTTCAAACTTCACTTGCATCAAATAAATTTTGCCCAAAAAATAAATTTAGAAACAAAATGCATCAAAATATCAATCGATCAACAATGAATTACAACTCAAAATTAAGAATTCCATAGAATGTTTTGGTAAATTTATAAGCTCTTTAAAATATTGTATAAAATATTAAAAGTTTATAAAATTTTAAAAAGTGTTTGATATATAAACTTTTTTTTTAAGAAAAAAAAGGAGTTTATGGACTATCAAAATAGATTATTAAATCATATAAAATCTTTTAAAAAAACACAAGGAGTTACTTATTTTTAAAATTTTAATAAATTCATTTAATTCAACTATATTAAATATAAAATTATTTTTATTAACATTTTATAAGTTCCAACATCTTATTTTATCTTAATATTATAAAAAAATTTCTAGAAGTTAGATTTAATATCTTATAAAATTTGAAAATATATTAAAATTATAAAAATTTATAAAATTTTTTAAGTAAATTAAGCAGAACACCCTCTTAATTTGAGTTAGATTTGAGCATTACACGGGGCTTGAACTCGTATTAACCTCTCTAATAGCATGTGATGATGTACAATGTGCGGTCCCACAGAGGACTTTCTTCAAATTGTCATAAAAAAGGAATTAATAATATGAGAATGATTAAGACGTAAATATGATGTTCAACATTAATTTGTCAAATGATTCCCTTTGAATTTCCTTGCTAGTTTCATCGCTGGACTCGCGAAGCCAATCAGACACTAAAAGAAAAAAAAAATTATATTGACAATTAAATTGTCAGATGACTTTTACAAGGTAATAATAGTATTTAAATTGTCATAATTAACAATTAATGATATATTTATAATAGCAATCTAATAATAATAAAAAAAATTTCACAAATTATAGAAATAATTTTTATTTTGACAATTTTTATTATCAAAATGTTATCGTATAGAAGCATCGCTAATTGTTAACGGTAATAATTTAAGCTATTAATTTTTTTCAATTTTGAGCAATTTTACAATAAAACAAAAAATATTATTAATGGTAAAAAAAAGTTATTATCACTTGACATATATCATTAATATCTATTCTTAATTTATTAATTATTATTTTGTTATTAATATTTTTTTAATGAGATAATAAACCTTCAGCCTAATTTTCGGTTGAGGGCCCAATCATCACCCCATCGATCAGCGGACCTCGCCGACTCCGCCACCAACCACCATTTATTGTCGCTCCCACCCTCAGTATGGCCCACGTTAAAGCTTGACCAGCCTGCAGCCACCCGCCACCATTTATTTTTCCATCCTTCAAATTGGGTCTTATTGTAAAATTCCCCCTGTTATTTAGAGTGGGTTTTGAAATCTCAATTCCTTTTGATTTTTGGACCTGATTTGGATCCATTTGTACTCGCAAGGAAACATTGAAAAAATTTCTTATAAATTAAAATAATAACAATAATAAATAGTTTATAAATAGATTGATGATGTTATTTTTTAGTGGGATGAGCGAAGTTACACGGGTTGGTTTTGGTTGATTGGAGGAGAATATTTGAGCTACGAGACAATAATATTATAGGTTGAGTCTTGCAATCAAGGAGAAGTATATAAGGTTTGCCAAGATGGCCCTCAACTAAAACCTTCCAATGTCTAAGTCAGGTCAAGTATAATAGGAGGGCAAAGTGGCAGAATAAGGGCTAAAGTGTATAATCAAACATACCTCAAATATTCATAGGTTGAGAGAATTTATAATAGTCAGACCATTTTGGCTTACAGGGGAGGTTGAAATGACCATTTTCCCCTATAAATAGTGTAACCAAACTTGATCCTTAAGGGCATTTGAGGCCTTTTCATGTGTGTTAATCACTGTGCTTTTGAACGGTCAGAAATATGATAGCAATTTTTTTGCATTTAATGCAATGATGTTGGATTGACAATGTATTTAATGTAGACAAAATGTTAATTCGGTTGTATTTAATGCGAATGTGACAATTTGAGTGCAAATAGAGAATGCATTAAATACGACAATGCTTACAAAGTGGGTGCTTTCTAACCTCATGAGGTCGAGAGATGGACCACGTCTCCATGCTAGTAATCTCCTTTTTCCCTAGTGATGATTGTGGCATAAATGGGGTCGAATTTCTTGCGTGTTCAACTTGGAGCAAGTGCAAGTAAAAAAATACCTTTGAGTTTGGTCTTTCCATCCTTAAGCAATTAGAGTGGGTTTCAACTAAGTCAGTGGAGGTGAGGTTGGTAGACCTCGACCTTACCCATATCATAGATATATTTATATTTATATTTTTTAAAAATTATGCATATTCTCTTAAACAATTATATATATATATATATATAATTAAGGTAATCGCATCTTTTCTTTATGAGTAATAATTGAATTTTTATATTGATATGAGATAGTCCAATAGACCCAACTTAATAAGTTATTGACTCTAGAGAATGTTTTCAAACCCAGTTGGGCCGAGTCACCCTACCCAATGGGAGGCTTCAAGCCACCTAGTGCATTCAGCTATCTCTCTTATCAACTACTTTGTATGATCGATCACCGTCAACCAGAGTGCTCACTCTGGTACCGAATCATATCCTTGCTTCATTTAATGTTTTGGCAATCTACGTGCCTCCGCATTAATGGTGCATGCCGCCTCAGTACTGCCTTTACTACCAACTCTGTTAGGAGACACACTGCTAGAGTACTATTCTCCTAAGAAAAGTAGGAGATGATGTCATTTGGAATAGTATAGGGTTAGGAAATAACCTACAACTCCCAGGCAAGGATAAAAGCCCTATACACCTGATAGGGATATCTTAAACATATCACCCACTTGGAAAAGGCTATAAATACCTTATTGCCAACCATCTTCCAGGTATGCCATTTTCACTATACGCTCTTACTCTACTATTCGATTCTCTTACTCTATCAATGCTAACTTGAGCGTCGGAGTGCCTTAACCGGGGGCACCTTGGTTAGTCTGATATTTGCTAGTGGTTGCAGATCTCAGCCTAAGAAGATATCATTGTTGGATCATTCAACCTCTCTGGTTAAATTAGCCTAAACACAACCCAATCTAGTAAAACAACTTTCAACCTCATCATTTTAGTGCCGTCTATGGGAAGCTTGAGATTAAAATTAAAAAGATGGTGAACACCAGACGAGCCGCATTTAAGAGAAAGGAAAATAGAAAGACAGTGTCTTTTTCTCTCCCTTCTCCTCAACAAAGGTCATATGCCTCGAGCCCTAATGCCTTATCGGAGCAAGTTGTTACCCTAACTATACCTCAGTTGATGTAGCTTATAAGTGAACAAATCTTCGCTCAGAACTCCACTTAGCTTTTTGCGGCATTCAATATACACACAATCATGCCTACCCCAGCCGTTAGTGCAACCCTACAACTGCTACCACCAAAAGAGAGGTCCCCTCGGGACAGTTGCGGTCGCCCAGAGTCCAAGCGCCCACCAACTAGACGAGAAGCAAGCCCCAGGCACCTCCATGGACAAAGGGGGCAATCGAAGCTAAGAGAAGAGATTGCTGATTCTATAGACCATTACGTTTGACCTAATTGAGCCCCACAGTGTGATAAGGTCAAACGTTCAAGATTGGACTGGTGCGAGGAAATGGGTGAATCAGTAGATCATGTGGTCCAGCCCGTTCAGACCCCATAGTGTGATAGGGCCAAGTGTGTGAGGCATCAACTCAACCACAACATGACCCAGGCAAATAGAGAGAGTTGGAAGAAGTTTCTCACCAAGTGCAGCAGTTGAATAGATGCCTCAACAAGATCCCGATGAGAAATACTAAAAGGATACCCAACCCAGATGGCCCCCAAAGGTCTCATTGAGAGAGAGGGTCGCTGTTTATTCAGGAGATTATTGTCGATGCCCAGGTCCTGATTAGACTCCTGCAGTATGATAACTCAACTAATCCCAATGAGCACTTGATGCAGTTCGAGCATATGATGCAACTACACGGACATAATGCATACATACACATGTAGATGTTGGTGACCACTTTTTAGGGTATAGTGCTTGATTGGTTTGTCAAGCTTGAACCTTCGTCGATATACTCCTACAACCAGCTTTGTGATAAGTCCATGCACTAGTTCACTAGTCGATAAAAAGCGAAGCTCCCCCACGCCTATCTCCACACTATCAAGTAGAATAAGGGGTAGTCCTTCCATAACCTTTTTACTAGGTTCAACATGAAGGTGTTGAAGATCGATAACCCCAAGATTGAGTTCCTGATCGAGGTACTGCTCTTAAGGCTCCGACAAAAAGAATACGCCAATGCTTTGGTGTAGGAGCGCCCATGGTCAATGGAAGAACTACTCGACCTAGCAGAGAGACACATAACTCAAGAAGAGATGAACAGGTTGAAATTCAAAAACCCTAAAGTTGAGAAAAAGAAAAATAAGGAGAAAGATGATCAGAAGCAAAGGGATGGTTGTCAATCTCCAATAAAGCACTTCCCTGACTATACTTCGCTCAACATCCCAAGGAGAGAGATCATATTTGTAATCCAGCATGACTACCTCCTCAAGAAATTGAGGAAGCTGACGAAAACTGAAGCAATAAAAAAATTAAAGAAATATTGCCACTTTCACAAACAAAGAGGCCATGACACAGATGATTATTTCAATCTTCATGATGAAATTGAAAGGCTCATCAGATAGGGCCATCTAAAAAAATACGTGGCTAGCGACACACTAATTGAAAAGGGCCAAAATTGATCGGACTCTACATAGAGAAAGGTCGGTTAGCCCGAGGAGGGAAGATAAAGGAAAGAAACCAGTCTAGGATGACCGCCCACCCATTCGAAGAGTATTGACATGATTGTGAGGGGTACTATTGGGGGGACAAAATAGGCAAGGAGACAGACGTAGAGGAGGCTAGAGTCAACCAAAGTTTTCCCGGTTGAAACAATATTCCATTTATCTACCAGTGTAGAGCCCATCTCCTTCACTAACGACGACTTGGCCCACCTCGAAGGGAAAAACATCAACCATAAAACTAATTGTCCCATGGTAGTCTCTATTGAGATTGCCAATTTTGAAGTAAGGAAGGTTTTGGTTGATAATGGTAGCTCTGCCAACATCATCTTCCTCTCAATACTAAAAAGGATGAACCTAGGCCAGCTAAAATTTGAGCCCATGCGTACCCCTTTGGTCAGGTTCAGGGGGTCAAAAATTATTTCAAAAGATTCCATCAACCCTCTACATTATTTAGGGAGGCACCACAAAGAAGAACAATAATGATTAATTATCTATTGGTCGACGCCCCATTTGCTAATAATGTCATAATTGGTTGACTAGTTCTCAATGATTTCCATGCCATTATATCAACTTATCAATGAAAATCAAATTCCCGACTTCGACAGGCACAGGAGAGCTGCTGTGCAATATTAAAGAAGCCTGGCAGTGTTACACTATTTTGATCGAGTCGAGCGAGTAGAAAAGTCAACCACCACTGAAGGCCTCGGGGGACGCCTCTGTAATGGAACCCAAAAAGAATTAGGCCAACAAGAAGAGAAAGTTGGAAGATACCCGAGTAGAGCCTATCGGGGAGTTCAAAATGGTTGAGTTAGAACCTAGAAACCCTGATAAAACCACCAGGATCAGAACAGATATGGGTCCTCACTTGGAATGTCTCATGATCAATTTTTTATGGAAAAATATCGACATCTTTGCCTGGAAGGAATCGACCTCAGTGTGATCGTTCATTGCCTCAATGTTGATCCCTCATATGATCCGATCAAGTAGAAGATGAGAAACTTCAATGCCGAAAGGAGCCAGATCATCGAGAAGAAAGTCAACAAGCTCTTAAATACAGGCTATATTGTAAAAATTCAATATCCATCTTAACTTTGTAATGTTGTACTCACCCCCAAGAATGAGAGATAATGGCACATGTGTAATGATTTCACTGATTTAAATAAAGACTGCCCTAAGGATCCTTACGCCCTACCTCAAATGTTTTAGCATGATGGATACATTCAAAGGGGATATTCATGGCCCCCGAAGATAGGAACAAAACCTCTTTTGTAGTCCTCAATGGAGCTTACTACTTTTTTGTCATGCCCTTTGGATTTAAAAATGCTAGAGCAAACTACTAGAGACTTGTCAACTTTATGTTCAAGAATGAGATAGGCAAGTTTATGGAGGTTTATGCTGATGACATGATTGTCAAGACAGAGAAAGACAAGGACCATTTGCTTGACCTTAACCACACCTTTGTCATATTGCGAGCATTTTGTCTGAAGTTAAATCTAAACAAGTGTATGTTCAATGTTCGAGGAGGTAAATTTTTGGGTTATATTGTCAGTCAAAGAGGTATTGAGGCTAATATGTAGAAAATTCAGGCCATGCTAGATATTGCCCCACCTCTAATAGTTGGAGATGTTCAGTGCCTAGACAGGATGGTGATAACCTTTGGAGATTTATCACCCATTTGGTCGACAAGAGCCTATTTTTCTTCAAGATTCTCAGAAATGCCAAGAAATTGAGTTTTCAGTGGAACAAATGGTGCGATTGAGCTCTGGTCGAATTAAAACAGTACTTGTCCTTGTTCTCCATGCTCGCAAAGCCTAAGCTCGAATAGGTACTTCACATCTACCTGGCTGTCTCAAAAGCGTCAATCAGCTCAGTTTTGGTTTCAACTAGAGACAGAAACTATCAACTAATTTACTATTGTAGCTATGCGCTCTAGGGATCAAAACATAACTACTTGGAGATTGAAAAGTTTGCCCTAGCATTAGTCACTGTGGCTCAAAAACTACGATCATGCTTTTAGTCTTATGCAATGATAGTACTGACAAACCTGCTGTTGAAATAAGTACTCTTGAAGCCAAACACGTCATGGAGATTAAAATAATAGGTCATTAAGTTGGGAGACTTTGATATCACCTGTCAACTTAGAATAGCCATCAAAGCACAAGTCTTGGCCAACTTCATTGCCAAGCAGGTCGATCTCCTCGAAAAGAGCAACAAAACTCATCTAATTTATACTTTGCACATCAACGGATCATCGACCATGTCAGGAAAGAGAGCAAGAGTGACTCTCCATTCCCTATCAGCAGAAAATATGATTTTGTGACCAAACTTGATTATTTAGTCACCAATAATGAGGCTGAGTACGATGCTTTCTTCACTAGGATAAAGATGGAACTCAATTGAGGAGTCAAGTTCCTGGTTGCTATCACGAACTCTCAGTTGGTGACGGAACAAGTCGAAGGAAATTTTGAGGCTAAGAACTCGACAATGAGGCAGTACCTGGCAAAGGTTAGAAAATTATAACAGTCATTCAAAAAATTCACTCTTAGTTAGGTACCTTGATTTGAGAATGATCGCTCATATACATTGTACAAATTTTCTAGCTCGACCAAAGGCATAAGAGACAAGACATCAACTTTTTTGATCACCAACAGACCATCAATGGGCACCCTCAAAAAGAATTTGGTAGGAAGCATTGAGGAGACAGTTCCCTCATGGTAAGATCCAATAAAGTTATCTTGAGTTACGACACGGTCCTTGAAGATAAAAATGAGGCGTGTTGCTTTTGAGGACAAGCCGCCAAGTTTGCACTCGACGAACATGGCCAGCTTTATAAGAGGTTGATCTTTAGACCACTCTAAAGATGCCTGCATCCTGACTAGGCTCATGAGGTTTTATAAGATATTCATGTAGGCATGTACGAGAACCATTTAGGAAGAAGATCCCTTGCTCATAAAATCATCAGGTATAGATACTTTTGGCCCACTCTACTGAAAGAAGTCATTGATTTTGCTCAAAAGTGTCCATCATGCCAAATCCACTCGAACCTCCCATATCAACCTACTATGCCTATGGTTAATATTTAGATCATGTAGCCATTCGATCAATGGGGATTGACATTTTAGGTTCATTGCTAAAGGCAATGAGTCAAAAAATTTCATAATTGTAGAGGTCGAGTATTTCATTAAGTGGGTTGAGATCGAAGCTGTCCCAAAAATAACTGACGTAGTCATCAAAAGTTTCATTTGAAAAAATATTATCTGTTATTTTGATCTACCTAAGATTCTTATTTTAGATAATGACACACAGTTCTAGAGTAGGAACACCCGAAGTTGGTGCGAGGCCTTGGGAATCACCAATAGTTTACCTTAGTGGATAACCCTCAATCGAATGGCCAGACAGATGTAACAAACAGAACAATCTTTGACCACCTAAAAGCCAGAATACAAGGGATAGGATCGAGCTAGGCAAACGACCTCCCTAAGGTATTATTGGCATACAAGACCACTCTTTATATAGCCACACATCATAGCCTTTACAGTTTAGTATATGGTTTTGAAGCAATCATTCCCTTTGAACTTATACAACACACAACTTGAGTGATCCACTTCAACCTGATCAAAAATACCTCAGAAAGGAAACTCGACCTGGAGACAATTGATGAGCGGAGATAAAAAGCCTATAACACCATGTAGTGCTATAGATCAAAGATGGAAGAAAACTACAATAAAGGGATCAGGCTGCACTATTTTAAGGTTGGAGACTTTATTCCCAAAAAGGTGAAAATATCCAAAAATATTGGCAAACTTGACCTAAAATGGGATGGGCTTTATTCTGTTGTGAAGGTATCAAAGTACAACGCATATCGACTGGCTAACATCGATGGGGATAAGCTCTCTCACCGACGAAATGCCATCAACTTGAAGAGATTCTACATATAAAAGCATGTTGTAATCATCTTGTATTATGTGATAAATAAATAAAGTTTTAGCAATACTACTATCATTCACTTGTACTGTTATAGCCGCGAACAATCCCATCTGCCTCGTATAACTCAAAGTTCAAGTTGACCCCGTAGTCGACCCAAGAAGTAGTTTCAATCTGAAGAACCAAGGCTGCTAAGTCAAAGTTTAAGGTCAACCTTGTAGTAAACCCAAAAGCAGCCCCAAGCTGCTAAACCAAGGCTTCTAAGCCAAAATTTCAAGTCGTTCCAAAAGCAGCCCCAAGTTGCTAAATCAAAGCTTCTAAGCCAAAATTTCAAGTTGAACCTGTAGTTGACCAAAAGCAGCTTCTCGTGCCAACTCAAGGCTTTCCAGCCAAAACTATATCGTCGAACCCCTCAGTCAATAAACAGCTTCTTGCTACCCAATTATGGTTTCTTAGCCCCAACCCTATAGTCAACCCTGAAGAAGACCAATGAATCAGCTCCTCGATGCAGAATTAAGAAACCTTAGACTCAATTAAAGTAATGAAACTTGACTATACAGTCAAAGAAATTTTAAAACAGAACATCAAGCACGTTTTGATGAGGTCATGCGTATCTCTACAACAGTTACTTTAATTGACGGTAAAGTTGTTATGGGTTTCATATTAATTAATTCGGTTATCAACCACACATTTGCAACAAAATAGTTGCATTTGACAAGAAAAGTATAAAATTATTGACTACACATTGAGCAAAGTAGCAATAGTATTTCATTGAACGAAATATTCATTACAGTCAAAGTGCAACCTTCATAAAAAAAAATAAAAATAGGACCACAATGGTGCAACCTACCCACAAAGGGCAACCATAATCTTGAATGGTAGGAGTTTTAACTCTGGCTCAACCCAACACCCTTCGTTTAACTTGCCTGGGCATCCTTTTGAACATCCTAGTTAGGCTCTAGCATTGTTGATGCAAGGGGAAGAACTGCTTGCACTAGCTGCAAAGGCCCCACCACATTACCCATAAAGTTAGTTGAATGCAACATGTATTGGGCGACATCAACTTGTCTATTCTTGATTTGGAAGGCAAAGTCGTCAGCAAAAATGAACACCCTCGCTAGATCAGCAAACCTACTCTCGACTTAAGCCTACTTCTACTGAGTAGCTGTCATAGGCTCAATTAGAGTGTTTGTTGTAGTATCCCCTTTTGCGCCTTTCTCGAGTTGCTTGATCGCACTTTTGAATGTTGTATGGGCATCATCAATCGAGAAGACCATGCTCGCATCTTGAAAAGTTGAGCTGAGCATAAACTACTTTACTATCTCTCTTTGCATTAAAGGGAGCTACCGAAAGAACGTTGCTCGGGCCTTTTTGAGTGCAGCAGTACGGCTGGCTGATCGGCCAAAAGCGTAGCTTACTTACATGTCCAACTAAGCCTTTTTCAGCACCAAATCCATCGGCTCCTCCCCTCCACGGCCTCGACTAGCTATTGGTCCTTCATGTCAAGATGTTCCCAAAGGTCAGCTACTTCCTTAGTCAGCTGGTCGACCTGAGTTCTAGACGATTTGAGCCGAACTTTGAGTGTCTCTATGCTTCTCCTTCCTGCAATTCTTCCCGATCAGCCAGAGCTAACTCCGACCTCTGGTAAGAATGATACCTAAGTTAGCTCACTTGAAACAGAGGTTATTATTAAACAGTGTAATTAATTTAAGGAAACATTCAATGAGAAAATAATTAACCTCACACTTACCATGTTGTAGTGGTATGCTAAAGCCCTGAGTGTACTGATCTAGCTCAGGTCCATGAAGTTTCATTGGTCGAAGGCAAAAAACCCAACCACCATGTATTTGAGTGCATTGGCGCCCATCATCCTCGATGATATGATCGAGATTGAGTTTATCATCTTTATGGTCAAATCAGTACTAAATCGGTGCGATGATAGCTTGGGTATTTAAAATAAGACCCCGTTGCTGTGCTTGTTGAATGGGTTATAACCCATGGCTACCTTCTATTTGCCTTTGTTGCCCAACGTCCTCTTGCGCCCAAAGCCCTCTTGCTCGACTATCTGTCTCTTGCCCCGACACACAGGGCTGCCGTGAACCTCTTCCATTGGTCGAGTGGGCTGTGGCACTTGTTTGATCTGTAGGACGGTTGGGACGGCAGTCGAAGGTGTTGCCTCCTTTGTAAAAGCTTCATCTCGTCGAGTGGCTGCCCGGTGGCACTCCTCATTTCTTTGTGCCCTAGCCAGCATTTCTTGCCTGCCATGAGCTATGATCTTTTCTCAATATGTCAACAAAAGATAATTTGAAGAGCAATTAAAATTGAGAAAAAAAAAATGTGAAAATACATAATTATTGTAATCAACAAGGATTTCTACCTAGTTGGTCATTCGTTGGCAAGTTCAGCTCAGCCAGCGACAAGCCAGCTAGCACCAAACATCTCTCTTCGGTCAGTACCGAGGCCTCAATCAGGCCAAACTCAACTAGGTCCCGAATGAAAGTGTTGGACTAGCTCGGGGTTTAGTTTCCCAACATCCCAATGTGCCCTCTCTACCATACCCTTAGAATATTAAACTTTCCTGGCCCTCGAACATATAAATAGTATTTTTTCACTCTTGGTCGTATGATGAAGTAAGGGCAATTAAGAATTTTCGACGCAAATGCACCGTCAGATAGTAAAACCCAGACTCTTCCGTGCTACTCGACTTTCAGGACATTGGAAAGTGGAGCATATTTGAAAAATTTGTGAAGAAATCTGGCTAACTAAATAAGTGCATCAGCATGGTGAAACTATATATAGTGGCGAAACAATTGGGTAGGAGCTACATTATGCAGACTTCCAAGCACCCCAGGAGGTCAACTATAGCAAGTGCTAGGGGGAATCTAAGTCCACATCTAAACCTCTCCTCAAACACTGTAATACACCGCCTTAGAGGTCGATGCATCCTACCTCGTGGCCCAGGCACCAAAAGTTCAAACTCCTCAAAAATATGGTAAAGTTCTCTAATACGAACTATGTCAGCAGGAGTAATTTTGGAAACTATCTCGCTATAATGGTCAGGTGAAAAAAATGACCACACGATGTTGGCACTTCACTTGGGCCAACTTCGCCCCCAAAGACTGTCTTCTCATCACTCAAGCTGCTGGAGGTCGAGCTATTGCTCGACGAGCTATCAGACATGCTCTCATCCCCAACCTCCAAATGGAATTGTGCACCATGAGACCCAGTGTCCTCACTATCTAATGTACTCGATATGCTTAAAACATAAACGAAGGAAAACAAAAACTAGGAGAAGAACTTACAGGTTTTCATTGAAAAACTCTAAAATGTAGAAAGGAATTAAGGGCTCTGAATGCGAGAATCAACTAGATCAAATGCAGTAAAGGTGTAAAATGAATGTTTTTACCACGCTTATTTATAAGCATTTAAACACAGGAACCCAAATGGCAGTAATAATTGCATAGCTGTCTTTTGGCGCTTCATATACCTCAATATAATAGATGCATTAAATGCACAAAACCATAGTTGAGAATTCAAAAACCTTAATCGACAGTTTAAAACCCCCGTTAACAAGCTTGATCAGGACCGCAAGTGGGGAGGACTTATGATATGAGATAGCCCAATAGATCCAACTCAATAAGTTATTGACTCCAGAGAATGCTTCCACACCCAGCTAGGCTGAGTCACTCGACCACAACCACAAGGTCAAGCAGATAGTTCTCAACCCTACCTGATGGGAGGCTTTAAGTAGCCTAGTGCATTCAGTTATCTCTCTGGTTGACCACTTTGTATGGTCAATCACCATTGACTAAAGTGCTCACTCCGACACCGAATCGTATCCCTACCGCATTAAATGCTCTGACAGTCAGCGTGTCTCTGCATTAATGATATATGTCACCCCAATATTGCCTCTGCCACCATCTCTGTTAGGAGACTCACCTCCAAAGTACTATTCTTTCAAGAAAAGCAAGAGATGATGCAAAATGAAATAGTATAGGATTAGGCAATGACCTACAACTCCTAGGTAAAGACAAAAGCCCTCTACACCTAATAGGAGCATCTTAGACATATCAACTACCTAGAGAAGGCTATAAATACCCCCATTGCCAGCCACCCTCTAGGTATGCCATTTTCACTATATGCCTTACTCTGCTGTTCAATTCTCTTACTTGACCAGTGCTAACTTGAGCGTCGGAGTGTCTTAGCCAATGGCATTTTGACTAGTCTGACGTTTGCTAGTGGTTGCAGATCTCAGCCCAAAAAGATATTATTATTGGATCATTCGACTTATCTGGTCGAATTAGCCCAAACACAACCTAATCCAGTAAAACAGCTTTCAACCTCATCACATACATAATTGGAAGATTTTATATATGAAACTAATCAAGAAAATGGAAAAATTAGCATAGAGGAATAGACATGCATACAAACCACTTGGGAAAATTACACTTTTCATCCCACAATACAATTGTGTTTTCCCTGTTAGTCCCAAAAATTGGCACTTAACCACTTTTAGTCCAAATTTATAATTTTTTTAACATTTTTGGTACTCCGCCGTAATTTTTTGTTAAATCTTTGATAAAAATTGTTATATATTTATAAAAGAGCCCCTCAAATTTGATTTATTTATGAAAGAACCCACTAATATTTTGATTTGATTTAATTACGTAGAACCCCTAAGGTTTGATTCAATTACAAATAAACCCAAAAATTTCCAACGAGCTCCTAATATTTTGCACAATTGAAAATTTTTGAAGACTTGTTAACCTCATTTAATAAATATGTTGATGTCGTTCAAAAATTTATGTGAAAATTCAAAAATATTCTCAAATTTGTTTTGATTATTTTTGAGATGGAAATGCCCTTAGACCTATATGTAATATTAGTCATACAATTGGATTGTAATTTGAACATTGTTTAAATTATTCGCAATAAGTTTAAATATATTTTATTATTAATATAGTTTCTTAAATATTTAATAATCTTTAAATTCAAGTTAAATTAAAAAATAAAAAAATTAAAACCATAAACACACCTAAAGTAATTTAATCAAATTCAATTAAATTTATTTATTAATTAAAAAATAAAATAAGTAAATAATAGAAAAAAATCAAAATAAAAATTAGATTTGTCTTCTAAATAATATAAATTTTATGATTTTAAATTAATTACTTCATAATATTAAAATAACAAATATTTTTAATATAATTTAAAATTTTAAAAATTAAGGAAGTGTTTGTTTATGTTACCCCAAAACAAAATTATTTTGGGAAATATAATTAAACATACACTCATTTTCCTTCTAAAATACTAAAAAAAGTTTTCCCAAAATACTCTCTCTCCTATCTTTTATTATCTTCAAAACTTCCCTATTTTTTAATATATATACATGTATTATATATACATCATATATATATATATATATTTATTTTAATAATAAAAAAATCACTCAATTCCATTTTTACTCTAAAAATTTAATAAAAAAAGCATTGATTTAACTATTATAATAAAAAATATCTTCACCCAAAATATTAACAAATATACCAAAACTTTTCAATAATTTGTAATTATTCCACAAAATATAACCAAAAATCCATTATATTCCCCAACACAACTTTCATATTTTTCAATGCCACTTTCAACATTCTTCTCCTAAAACACATATTGAAATCACACAAAAAACATAACCAAACATTGCATAAGTAATTTGACAATTTTAAATAAGTAATTTGATAATTTTAATCACCTCAACACAATTTAAATCATTTTGAATAATTTATTTTAATAAAATAAAATGAGTAAAAATAATTATTTTGAATAATATTAAAATTAATACTCAATAGTAATACTTAAACTAATACTTAATAATATTAAATTAATGCTTAATAAATTAATAAAAATAAATAAGTATTTTTTTAACAAAAAAAATTAATTTTTTCTTCAACCCTTCCCATCCCCCCGGCGCCCAAACCCAGCAAAACCCCCCACGCAGCCCTCAACACCTCCCCCGCAACACCGTGTCCCTCTCGCCCGCCCGGTGCCCCACCCCTTGGCAGCCTGGCCGGCCCATGGCAGTACCAAGTAGTCTGCGCCGCCCCCACAACACCCCCTCCCCCTCTTGCCAGCGCGCCCCACCCATCGTCATGCCAGTTGCTAGCCTGGCCATGGTTGCTCGCCAAGCCGTGGCCAGATCTCGCCACTTGGCCAAGCAGCCGTCGGCCATGGCCGGGTGGCTGAATTTGGGAGAAGGGTGGGGTGGGGTGAGTTTTATATATATAATGTATGTATTTATTATACATATTCATAATATATACATAATATGTTTTTTAAAATATGTATATATATAATATATTATGTATACATATATTGTAAATATATTTTATTTTAAAATATTTTTATGGAGAATTTAATTTTTTATATTTTTTATAATTTTTTATAGTAAGGACAAAAGGAACATTTCATATTTTGTATTTTTTTCATAAATAAATTAATTTTTCTGTGGGTAATTAGTAATTTTTGGAGTCTAAGGATAATTAGTCCATTTTTCTTTTAACAGTTTTCCGTCAATACTTAACGGTGAAGGATTAAAAATATTAAAAAAATTATAAATTTGGACTAAAAGTTGTTAAGTGTCAATTTTTGGAACTAACAGTGAAAACACAGGTATATTGTGGGACGAAAAGTATAATTTTTCCCGAACTACTCATTTTAGTTGTTGTGATTTTTGAAATTACATTTTTCCTTTCTTTTTTCGTTTAAGGAAGAAACGCATTTTTTTATTTTCTTTTTTTGTTTTATGCCCTGTACAAAGCAACATCTTTTTGGTAAAACGACGCTGTTTCTGAGCTAGTAATTAGGGCTTGAAATATGAACAACGATGAGAAAATGCTTCGACTTTATTGAGCACCAAATCCTTTCGCGTTTCTTCTTTCAAATTTTTATTTTCTTTCTATGAATTTGTCCCAAATTGCAGCAACTCTTCTCTGAGTTTGGGTAGTTTCTATCAAAGCAATCGCAACAACCCGACTTTTTTTATTTATATTTATTTATTTATTATTATTATTTTACAAAAAAATTTCGATATATCCTCAAAACAATTGCCCTGACAATTTGATAATTGAGTAGAATGCAGTATTTCGATTCAATATTTAATTTACCACTCTAATGATAATTTTTAATTTATTGAAATTTTGATTCAGTAATTTAGTTGAATTCAATTTCAAGGATTAGATAAGTTAAAAGAATTTGCCACATGATGTGTTCTGGCTTGCAATTGCAGTTGCTACATCAATCACCTTCAATTAAGAGTGAAGATTCATACATTTTCACTACCTATTAAAATTAAGAACGAAGTTGATTTCTTAAATAAGAGTTATTATTTTAATTTAAATAATAAATTAAGTATAAAAATTTAATTATATTATTTTGTTGATCTAGTTAAAATTAATTATTTTTATATTATTAATACGTTTTTAATATTTTTCTAAATATTGAAAATGGCAAACTAAAACTCGCTCAAAAGTTAACTCAAGAATATTGTTTGATGCGACCATTTGTTACACAAATCCTTCAATTTATTTGTGAAATTTTGAAAATGAAAGAAGTAAAATAAATTTGAAAGCTCTTTAATTATGGGAATGTTCAATAATGTCAAAAGGACTTAAACATGCAAACTTGGGATTACCATATGATGATGGTAAGACCTATTTATCAAAGGATTGGGCTCGGTAAATATAATCAACCAAAATATGTGTTAGGGCTGGGTGGTTTGGAGAGAGCGGGTCAAATCCTGCAACCAATAACACACACTAAGATTGTCAAGGGACTCTTGGCTATGGCACTTCGAGCTCAAATCAGTATACAGTCGACAAAAAAGTAGAGTAGCAGAGTGAGGGTTAAAGGATAATGAACATACCTTACTGAAAGGTTGCAATGGGGTATTTATAGTCTCTCTTGAGAGGTTAAGATGTCCGTGATGCCTTTACTCATGCAAAGAGGGCCTTTGTCCTTGTTTGATGACCTTTAGATCTTCTTCCTCTTGAAAACTCTTCTAGGTGGTGCCTCCCCCTTTTTCCCAGGACATGAATGAGATCTCGACATTTAATACAAAGGTTAGAATGGTGGTATAGTGAAGGCGTACTTCATAAATACGAAGGCATGTCACTTGGCAGTGCATTTAATGCAACAGAGCTGTGGTTGTGGTACAGTTAATGCGATAGTAACTGGTGGCGAGGATCTGCTTCAAGTTTATCCAATCGATCTCCTAGGTTCAAGATGCTTCCTAGTTTGTGAGCCATCTATCCACACTCTAGTCGATATAAAGGGACCCCTTGGGCTAAGGACCATGATATTCAATCTCAAGCTAATTAATCATACCCTGGTTGATTGTCTGGGTATTGGTAATTGAATTGCCGAAATAGCGTCCATGAGGTTTTGGGCCTAGTCAATCATTTGATCGATTGTTAGTAAATTAAGCCTGTTAGGCTATTCCACATCACTATATAATGTCAATTTGTTAATTAATTTTCTCAATTACTAAAGTTTTTATTTTCTTTTCTTTTTTCTTTTTAAATTCTTAGTGAAGCAATTTACCTAATATTATCAACCCAAAAGAAAGACTAAATAAGTTTATACCACTAATAACTTTTTGATATATCATACTCAAATTAATATTAAAAAACATTATAAAAACATATCAATACATACTCACTCTTATGAGATTTAAACTTGATGTTTCATGACATTAGATCAAATGATCTTTTCAAAAATTATTGAGTTGTAGGTTTTTGCTTAAAAAATGCATCAATATAGAAATAATGCTTGAGTCAAAACTCAAACATTTTTTCAATTTTGGACTTTAGCTCCCATAGTGAAGTTGCAAGTTACTGTAGAAAAAAGATAAGTTATTGACAAAATAATGAGTAATTATATAAAAGTTGTTAATAATTATATATATATTATAGATGGCAAAAAAATTTGTGATGTCGTTTTAATGATTTTTGTAAATTAAATAGTGGCATAATAGTATTTAAGTTATCATTATTGACAATTAGTAACACCCTTATGGTGATAATTTAGTAACAATGAAAATCTTATTAGAAATTATTGTGACAATTTTTATTGTTATTAGGTTGTCACCATAGAGGTGTACTAATTTTTAATTGTGACAATTTAAAACATTAGTTTTGGTTACTATTAGTTATATTGTGACAAAATAAAAATTATTGTCATCTAAAAAATATCACTAGTGACAAAATAAAAGCTACTTTCACTTAATACATATCATTAGTGATAATTTTTATATTATCATTTATTATTTTATGACTAATATAATATTTCTTTCATCGTGAGTGGACAAAGCTCCCTTGATAACTATAATTTGAAATGATAATTGTGAAAACTTCTGTACCAAAAAAAAAAGAAAGAAAAAAAAAGATAATTGTGAA
>JACGDI010005774.1:620494-632592 GCA_014898725.1 Jacaranda copaia
CCCCCCAATATATACACAATACTCCATATAATAGTGTTACCCGCAAGTTGCTAATTCCACTACTATTCGCTAATAATACCCAATTTAAACTAATTATGTGAACTAGCTAAAGAATACTTGGGACCGAAGCCTGAAGTGTGTGCAAATAGTCCTGGAAAGCACCTTCCAAAACCAGCAAAATCCTTAAGCACATCCTAGAAAGTTACGACCCCAAAACCGCCTATATTTAGACCCGTAGCCAACACATAATTTAACAACTTTTGCAGCTTTTCAATGCTACTTCTCTTGCAAGACAATCTTCTCTCCCTCATATTCTAACCTTATTTCCCCCTTTCCACTAAACCTATTATTTATCTACTCCTCGTCTCTATTACAAGTACAAGATACCCATACAAGTTGCCACAGCTTGTAGCCTTCTGAGAAAGACCTATAAACCACACAAACCAAAATATGTTATATGTCAAAACAAAAGTATGATTAAAATATATTTTGTTTTCACATATAAAAAGATCTTATTGAACTTACTGTAAGGATTATATTCTCATTGTCCTTCACATGGATATACCTGTTCATGCACTTTTTTTAATTTCTTGCCCCACGTGTGTTATGGTATTATCAAAATATTCTTAATAAATAAATAAATAAATAATCAATTAGAAATAGGTACTTATATCCTTCTTTTTTGAAATATCAGGGTTGAAATAGAACTAGAATTGAACTCTTAGTATAGTTGGACCTAATAAATTGAACAATATCAATATAAAGCCATACGAATAACATGTCTTGTCAAGTGGTACCACTATAAATAAGTTCATTGAAACTTTGTTCGGATACATAATATTTTTGCAATTTTAACCACCATATTTGATCCCAATATTTTAATTCTCTCTCTGAACAATCCTAAATTATTTGTAATTTCAAGTCCAATCGAGTTTCTCGACTCCAGCAAGTTTCTATATGGTTAGAGAAAAATAAATAAAGAATCCCTCTTATAAATACACATCAATGTGTGTTGACAATAAGCATCGGTCAACGAGAGAGCAAGAGGGGGTTCCCATTCCCTATTCCAACAGCCAATTTACAGGCTGTATTGAGGGTGTACATGTTTCGTATTCATGTTGTGATTCCCTCCCCCATACAGACCTCTGTTTTTCTAGACAGACTTGAGTAGTTTCCTCATTTCAATACACGGAAAGGTTAAGTCTACGTTGTTAATAATTCAAATCTTTCACTATTTGAATCTTTGTATGCCACTATAAATACTGCACTGGAGTTTCATTTGGAAATCATCCCCATACTTAGAGCATTTTCTAGTTTGTTAGATTATCGAAAAGATGAAGCTTCTCTTCTTCACTCTGCTTCTTGTTTCATTGCTTTTGAGCTCCACTTTTCTTGAGGTTGCTACAGCTGCCCCGGCTCCAGTCCCGGCTCCAACCCCGAGTAAGAATCCTCCCCACCCCAACCCCCTCTGTGCGCTTTTCACAAAGTTTTTAATGTATTTTTTTTCTTTTTTTTTTTTTGGGAAAGTTTATAAATTTATCCTAACACTCTTAATCTTGTTTTTTGTATTCAGCTGCGAGCTTGTGTAACGAAATGTGCAACGAGCGATGTGCAAAAGCTAGAATTTACAAACGTTGCTTCAAATACTGTTGCATATGCTGCAACAAGTGCAAATGCGTTCCTTCTGGAACTTATGGGAACAAATTGGAGTGCCCATGCTACAACAATATGGTTAACTCCAAGGGCAAACCTAAATGCCCTTGAGATGGATAATCATCTGAATTTGCTTCTTTGATATTTTAAATCTTGAAATTCTATTTACATTTTATTGTAAAATTCATTATCATGAGCATGTATTCCTATTATTGCTTATTAAATAAATGATTCATTTATCATTGAAGCCCTCTAGTAAAATTCTCCATTGCACCAACCTAACACACTCTAATGAAGTAATAGTACATCCAAGAAGTTTCTCACATAATAGATATGCAATTGCTTGATTTATTGAGCATTTGACTAAACTTATTTAAAAAAAAATTATAAACTCGTATATTTCATAAAATATTTTTAAAATTTATAAATTTATAAATTTTATTTCATAAATAAACTTTTGAAGTACTTGAATAAAAGAAGACGTTGCAGTCTATGGAATGTTAGTAATGAAATTTGTAATTAATATAACTAAAATCAAAATTATTTTTTAATATTTTTAAAATAAATTAAAAACTTCTTATCTTTTTAAAAGAACATATACTGAACATTTTATTTGAGAGCTTACATACTCATTAATTTATTTAACACTTCCCCATATTTTATAAATTTCTACATATTTTATATGATGTTTGAAAAGGTTTAAAACAAAACCAAATGTTGCAAGAATTAATTGCAGCGCGAGCAAAGCTTTTTGTTTATTTTTTCCCTGATAAGGGTGCAGCAAATACTATAGATGTGCAGAAAGACACTGTGGCTTTATTGCAATAATTTGCACAAGAACATTGCCTTCTATGATAACAAGAACAGGGCGATTTACCTAATATTGTCAATCCGTAATAAAGACTAATTAAGTTTATACCAAATAACTTTTGATAAATCATACTCAAATTAATATTAAAAAAATACTTATAAAAACATATTGATACAAACTCACTCTTGTGAGATTCAAACTTGACGTTTTATGAAATTAGATACAATGATCTCTTCAAAAATTATTGAGTTGAGAGTTTTTACTTAAAAATGCGTGAGTCAAAACTCAAATTTTTTTTCAATTTTTGGAACATTAGCTTTCCTCATGAAGTTGTAAGTCACTATAGAAAAAAGATAAGCGACAATGTAAAAGTTGTCACTAATTATATATATTTGATGGTAAAAAATTTTATTTTGTCACCTCAATAATTTTTACCAACTAAATAGTGACAATAGTAGTGTTTAAGCTATTACCATTGACAATAAGTAGCGACACCTCTATGATAATAACTTAGTGACAATGAAAATTTTATCACAAATTATAGTGGCAATTTTTATTGTCATTAGATTGTCACCATAGAGTGTCACTAATTTTTAACAGTGACAACTTAAAACATTTATTTTTGGTCATTAATAAACTATATTGTGACAAAATAAAAATTACTTTCACCTAAAAAATATTACTAGTGACAAAATAAAAGCTACTTTTACTCAATCCATATCATTAGTAACAATTTCTATATTGTCATTTATTATTTTATTAGTAATATGATATTTCTTTTATAGTGAGTGGACAAAGTTTACTTAATAACTATAGTTTGACGTGATAATCATGAAAACTTCTTTACCAAAAAAATAAAATAAAATAAAAAAGATAATTGTTAAAATTTTGTTTAAATTCAGAAAAAAATGTACACACACATGTATATATTACTCCATATAATCGTGTTAAATGCAAAGAGACAGATCCATGGGGGCTGGCCCCCACGGCCCACTTGATGTATATAATTTTTGTAATAAGTTTTAATTTGTATATATTTAATTATTTAGTAATAATTTTATTAATTCTTTGCTTATTTTGATTTTGAAATATTTAAAGCTATTTTTAGGCCACATTTTCAATTAAATAATTAACAATTAGGTTAGACCCATTAAGACATTTCTATTTTGTTTGTTTGAAAACAAATTAATAGGGATCTAGCCAAAGAAAACCTTTACAACTTTATAGAAACTCACAAAATAATTAAAATCTCTCCATTTTGACTTCAAGAAGATTGATATAAAGAGACAAAATACTCACGGGCAAGCTTAATACCATCAATTCATCAATCCATTCCATTCATCCAAAATATAGTTGTCGTTGGCTCGCATTTCCAACATGTGCTTTTAAAGATAAAGGTGAAAGCATTGACTCATTGAATAGGAACAATTTTATAGAATTGATAGAACTTTTGGCATTTTCTAATCAAGATATTTCTTATGTTGTTCTTCAAAATGCTCTTGGAAATGCTGAATATATTTCACCGAGCATTTAGAAAGAAATCTTGTATATTTTTGCAAGAAGAGAATGCGCTATCATTCTTGAAGATATTGGGGAATCTAAATTTTGCCTTATAATTGATGAAGTTATGGATAAGTCCAATAGAGAACAAATGGTTGTGGTACATTTTAAGATTTGTAGATAAAGGTGGGTATGTGCAAGAAAGATTTTTTGATCTTATTCATGTTTATGACACTTCAACAATGACTTTAAAGAATGAAATTGATGCTATTCTTTCTTGTCACAATCTTAGATTTCACAATCTTAGAGGTCAAGGATATGATGGGGTAAGTACTATATAGGATGAATGGAATGGATTGCAAGCTTTATTACTAAGAGATTGTCCTGATGCCTATTACATTCATTGTTTTGCCCATCATTTGCAATTAGCATTAGTTGCAATAATTAGAGAAGTGAGTTCGATTCATTAGTTTTTCACAAAGTTGGCATTCATTGTTAATAATGTGACGACTTCTCCCAAAATACATGACCAGTTAAGGACTGCTTAGACGTCTATGATATGAAAGAGTGTTGCGCTTAACTTCGATGATATGTATTTTGAATTCATAAATTATAAGACTTATATTTGAATTTTGATGTTTTATAATTTTTGCCACCCAAAGTTTCAATTCTAAATCCATCCCTACTTGCAAATTGATTATATATCTTGCTAATTCCCACTATTATTCACAAATAATACACAATTTTGAACTAATTATGTGAATTTGTTAAAGAATACTTGGGCTGAAGTGTATGCAACTAGTCCTAGAAAGTGCCTTCCAAAACCAATAAAATCCTTAAGCATATCCTAGTAAGTTATGACCCCACTACCACCTATATTTAGATTAGGGCACGTTTGGTTCATTTTTTGGAGCCATTTTTACTTTTTAGTGACAATGCATAGTGAAAAAATAATTAGAAAAAGTAGTTGTGAAAATAAGATGTATTTTAATGCGTTGTTTAAAATTGTGGATTTGTATATGAGATGTATTTGGATGTGTTGTTTAAAATTGTACTTTTGTATAGGTGTGAAAATGAGATGTATTTGGATATTGAGTGTTTTTGTATTAAAAGTTATGTAGTTTGGTTTCATTTTCTGCAGCCATTTTCATTTTCAAATGAAAATGCGTAGTGAAAAGTTAGTTAGAAAATGTGGTTTTAAAAATAATATATATTTCGATATGTTGTTTAAAATTATAGATTTGCATAGGTGTGAAAATGAAATGTATTTGGATATTTGGTGTTTTTATATTAAAAGTTGCGTAACTTTTGAATTTGAATTGATGATGTGATGTATAATTATTTAAAAAAATATTATAATTTGAATTTGAATTTATTGTAGTTTTTGTGGTAAATATTGTTTGAGAAGTATTGGAAAGATAAAAAAGTAAATATAGGTAATAGGAGGGAGAAATATGTATGAAAATGGAGAAAGAATGTAAAAATGAATGTTTTGAAAATGAAAATGTATAAGAAATGACTAGAAGTTGGTAGTTTTCTATTTTCATTTTCAGGTGAAAATGAAAAATGGGTGTAGAAAATGAAAACAAACAAGCCCTTGGTATATACAAGTCCATACCCTAAAATACCCAAAATAATAAGATCTTAATTTTACCCTATTCTAAAAAATTCAAAATAATAAGACTCTAACTCAACCCTACCCTACTTACCCAAAACCCATTGGGTCTAGCTTGTTGAATTTAAGTTTTTAACGTGTAAACTAATCTTTTCAATATATATTAGAAAAATTATTTTGAATACAATACAAAAATATATTACCTAAATTTTAATTAATATATACATTTAATTTAGTTATTAAATTTAATTTAGTAAATCTTTACATTTATTTCAAGTATTATCAAGATTTTCAAAAATTGAAAGTATTAAGGCCAAATCCAACAGTTTTTAAAATTTTTCTGATATAGGATGGCCCAATTGGCCTACCCTAACAACTATCGACCTAGGAACAGTATGCGAGGCCCATTTCACTTTGGAAGCCCAATCCTATCGTTGACCCCAGTCGACCTCTCACACTCTTTCCCGCTAGCACACTAAGTAGTGTTGATTTCATTCGATCAGGCCACGGGTCAAACACAGATAATCAATAGTCCCGATGAGGGTTGGGAATAGGGAACCGTTGGTTGTCTACCTCATCTAGAGCTAGCTTTGAGGCCAATCCTTTCGGTGACCAAGAAGGTTAACTCACTGCAAAATCCTTTCTCTACTGTATTAAATGCTCTGACAAGCGATATGCTTTTGCATTAATAGCGCATGCTGCCTTAGTACCGCCTATTCTGCCACACCAAATAGGTGGTGCGCCACCTATATACTATTTTGTTCTTAAAAGTTAGAGATGAAGTCATCTGAAATAGTACACAAATGGAAAAAGACCCCCTATACAAGGACAAGAGCCCTCTCTGAATGCCAAGGGCAGTTTAGACATATTATCCACTTGAAAAAGACTATAAATATCCCATTTCTAGCGTCTCACAAGGTATGGTATTTTTCACTAAAAGCCTTCACTTTACTGCTCAATTTTCTAATCAATCTAATACTGATTTAATCGTTGAAGTGCCATAATCGAGAACATCTTAACTAACCTGATATTTATTGGTAATTGCAGAACTCAACCTGAGCATCTTTGGAGTTCATTTATCTGACCAAGTACGTCAATCCACCCAAACTCCCATCCAATTTAGTTACATACTATTTTTGCCCTCATCATTTTCCAATGCCGTTGTGTGTGACTCAAAGAATTAATGATTACTTTAATGTAATATATATTTATTTTTTTCCCTAATTTTACACACACATGAGGAGAAGACATTGACCAAATTAATTGATCAATCCAAAGTCAAGAAGAATATAACAAGTCCAGAATATTGTAGCTAGCCTGGATTACACATTTTCACAATATATAAACAAAAGTTAAGAATAACTAATTTTTATTTTTATTATTTCATATAATATATTCAAACAAATATATGTAAATAGTTAAAAATATTGATATATTTTTAATTTTATATAAATTAGAATTAATAAATATTTTTAATTTTTATATATATTAAAAATCTATCATTATTATACCTTTAATTTTGGTATAAATAATTTTAGTCTAATAGTTTAAATTTGATTGTAAATTAAGGGGTAATGTTTGGGTATGTACGGGTATACAGATAATTTAGAATATAAATCCTATCTGTACTCATTGCATAATTTTTATCTGTACTCATTGCATAATTTTTAATAAATATGAATATAGAAATAAGTATGGGCATAATTTTTTAAGTTTAAATAAAATATTACTCTACCTATTTACAAACATAATAGCCAATACATAATTTAACAACTTTTGCTGCTTTTTAATGGTCCTCTTGCAAGACAATCTAATCTCCCTCATATTCTAACCTTATTTTCTACTTAAACTATTAATTATATACGCCTTGTCACTATTGTAAGATACCTATACAAGTTGCCACAGCTTGCACCCTTCTGAGAAAGACCTATAAACGACACAAACCAAAATACATTACATGCCGAAAACAAAATTATGATTAAAATATATTTTCTTTTCACATATAAACAGATATAATTGAATTTATTATAAGGATTTTATGCTGATTGTCCTTCACATGGGTATATCTATTCGTGCACTTTTTTTAATTTCTTGCACTATATGTATTGTGGTATTATCAAAATATTATTAATAAATAAATTATCAATTGCAAATAAGGACTCCTATCCTTCTTTTATAAACCATTATGGTAATAGAACCCAAATTGAACTTTTAATTGGACCTAATAAACTGAATGGTATGGATATAAAGCCACATTTTTTTTAGAGAGAGTATTACAAATGAAGAATTTTATCATTTTATCAACAAATCAATATTTTTTCTATTCTCAAACCAAATAATTAAAGTATAAACTACCAATAATACATATAAAGTGCATACAACGCGACTACACGGGAGTTGAACACAAGACCTCCCACATAAACTGCCAACAATGCACATAAACTGCCAACAATACAAGCACTTGGGGTCAAACACAAGACCTCTCACATAATAAGTATAGAAGACTGATGCTACTCAGGCTTCAAGCCACTGGACGAATATAAAGCCACATTGACAACATGTCTTACCTAGTGGTACCACTATAAATAAGTTCATTGATACTTCGTTCATGTATACAATATTTTGCAATCTTAACTACCATATTTGATCCCGACATTTTAATTCTCTCTCCCTAAATGATCCTAATATATTTGTGATTTCAGATCCAATATGGTTTCTTGACCCGACCAGAGCTTCCATATGATTAAAGATAAATAAATAAATAAAAGAATCCCTCTTATAAATACAAATCAATGTGTGTTGACAATAAGCACCGGTCAACAAGAGAGCAAGAGGAGGTTTCTCATTCCCTATTCTAACAGCCAATTTACAGACTGTATTGAGGGTGTACATGTTTCATATTCATGTTGTGATTCCCTCCCCCATACACACCTCTGTTTTTCTAGGCACACTTGAGTAGTTCCTCATTTCAATACACGGAAAGATTAAGTTTACTTCGCTAATAATTTAAAATCTCTCATTATTTGAATCATTATATGCCACTATATATACTGCACTGGAGTTTCATTTGGAAATCATCCCCATACTTAGAGAGCATTTTCTAGTTTGTTAGATTACTGAAAAGATGAAGCTTCTCTTCTTCACTCTGCTTCTTGTTTCATTGCTTTTAAGCTCCACTTTTCTTGAAGTCGCTACAGCTGCCCCGGCTCCGGTTCCGGCCCCAAGCCAGAGTAAGAACCCCCCTCCTATGTGCTTTTCACAAAGTTTTAAATGTTTTTTTCTTTTTTTGGGTTTTTGGGAAGTTTATAAATCCATCCAAATGCTCTCTTAATCTTATCTTTTGTATTCAGCTACAGGCTCGTGTGAAGAAATGTGCAGCAGGAGATGTGCAAAAGCTGGAATTTACAAGCGTTGCTTCAAGTACTGTTACATATGCTGCAACAAGTGCAAATGTGTTCCTTCTGGAACTTATGGAAACAAGTCAGAGTGCCCATGCTACAACAATATGGTTAACTCCAAGGGCAAGCCTAAATGCCCTTGAGATGGATAGTCATCGAAATTTGCTCTATTGATATTTTAGATCTTGAAACCCATTTTACATTTAATTGTAAGATTCATTATCATGAGCATGTACGTATTCATATTGTTGCTTATTAAATAAATGATTAATTTATCATTGAAGTCCTCCGGTAAAATTCTCCATTGCACCAAACTAACACACTCTAATGAAGTAATAGTACATCCAAGAAGTTTGTTCCATAATAGATATACAATTACTTGATTTATTGAGTATTTGACTAGACTTATTTAAAAAATCTTATAAATTTGTACATCATATAAAATATTTTTAAAATTTATAAAATATTAAATCTTATTTTATAAATAAGCTTTTGAAGTACTTGAAAAAAAGAAAACAGTTGTGTTCTATGGAATGTTAGTAATGAAATTTGTAATTAATATGACTAAAATTAAAATTATTTTTTAATATTTTCATAATAAATTAATAATTTTTTTTATCTTTTTAAAAGAGCTTATTCTAAACATTTTATTTGAGAGCTTACATACTCATTAATCTATTCAACACTTCACCATATTTTATAAATTTCTACATATTTTATATGAAGTTTTGAAAGGTTTGAAACTCACCAAACGCTGCAAGAATTAATTGCAGCACCAACCAGCACGAGCAACGCTTTTTGTTTATTCTTTTCCCTATTAAGGGTGAAGCAAATACTATAGATATGCAGAAAGACCCCATGGCTTTATTGAAATAATTTGCACAAGAACATTGCTTTCTATGATAACAAGAACAAGGTGATTTACCTAATATTGTCAACCCATAATAATGACTAATTAAGTTTATGCCACTACTAACTTTTTGATAAATCATACTCAAATTAATATAAAAAAAAAGTACTATAAAAACATATTGATACAAACTCACTCTTGTCAGATTCAAACTTCATGTTTCATGAAATTAGATACGATGATCTTTTCAAAAATTATTGAATTGTGGATTTTTATTTCAAAAATGCACCCATATCAAAACAATGCACATGTCAAAACTCAAACATTTTTTAAATTTTGGAACTTTAGCTTTCATAGTGAAGATGTAAGTCACGATAGAAAAAAGATAAATTAGTGACAAATTAATGAACGACAATATAAAAGTTATCACGAATTATATATTTTAGGTGGTAAAAATTTTTATTTTGTCACCTCAATGATTTTTACAAACTAAAAAGTGACAATAATAATGTTTAAGTTATCATAATTGACAATAAGTAATGACACTCCTATGATAATAATTTAGTAACAATGAAAATCCTGTTACAAATTACATTGTCAATTTTTATTATTACTAGGTTGTCATCATAAAGTGTCACTAATTTTTAATGAGACAACTTAAAACGTTAGTTCTTTGTCACTAATGATTATAACAAAATAAAAATTATTATCACCTAAAAAAATCACTAGTGACAAAATAAAAGTTATTGTTACTTAAGACATATTATTAGTATCAAATTTTGTATTATCGCTTATTATTTTATCACTAATATTATATTTCTTTTATAGTGAGTGAACAAACTTCCTTGATAACAATAGTTTGAAGTGATAATTGTGGAAACTTTTGTACCAAAAACATAAAATAAAATAAAAAGGATAATAGTGAAAATTTTGTCTAAATTCAGAAAAAACCATACACATAAATATTACTCCATGTAATAGTGTTACCTGCAAGTTGATTATATATCTCGCTAATTCCCATTATTATTCGCGTATAATACGCAATTTAAACTAATTATGTGAACTAGCTAAATAATACTTGGGGCTGAAGTGTATGCAACTAGTCCTAGAAAGCGCCTTCCAAAACCAGTAAAATCCTTAAGCACAGTCTGGTAAGTTACGACCCCAATACCACCTATATTTAGACCCGTAGCCAACACATAATTTAAACAACTTTTGCAGCTTTTCAATGGTGCTTCTCTTGCAAGACAGTCTTCTCTCCCTCATATTCTAACCTTTTTTTCTACTAAAACTATTAATTATATATTCCTTGTCACTATTGCAAGATGCCTGTACAAGTTGCGACAGCTTGTAGCCTTCTGAGAAAGTGCTATAAACGACGCAAACCAAAATATGTTACTGCAGGTCAAAAACAAAAGTATGATTAAAATATATATTTTGTTTCATGTGTTAACAGATATTATTGCACTTACCATAATGGTTATATACTCATTGTTCTTCACATCAGTGTATCTATTTATGCATTTTCTTTAATTTCTTCCTCTATGTGTATTGTGGTATTACTCAAATATTTCTTAATAAATAAATAATTAATGAGAAATATGGGCTCTTATTCTTCTTTTTTGAAACATTAAGGTTGAAATACAACCCGAATTGAACTCTTAATACTATTGGACCTGATAAACTGAATGGTATGGATATAAAGCCACATGGACAACATGTCTTGTCAAGTAGTACCACTATAAATAAATTCATTGATAGTTCGTTTTAGTATATAATATTTTTGTGCGACTTTGACCAAGAATTTGATCCCAATATTTTAATTCTCTCTCTTTCAACGATCATGATTTATTTAGAATTTTATTTTCAATCGAGTTTTTTAACCCGACTAGAGTTTCAATATGGTTAGAGAAAAATAAATAAAAGAATCCCTCTTATAAATGCACATCAACGTGCGTTGACAATAAGCACCGGTCAACAAGAGAGCAAGAGAGGGTTTCCCATTCCCTATTTTAACAGCCAATTTACAGACTGTATTGAGGTTGTACATGTTTTATATTCATGTTGGAGTCCCTCCCCCATACACACCTTTGTTTCTCTAGGCACACTTCTAGTTCCTTATTTCATTCAATACACGGAAAGGTTAAGTTTACTTTGTTAATAATTCAAATCTCTCATTATTTGAGTCATTGTATGCCACTATAAATACTGCACTGCAGTTTCATTTGGAAATCATCCCCATACTTAGAGCATTTTCTAGTTTGTTAGATT
>JACGDI010005774.1:642533-661574 GCA_014898725.1 Jacaranda copaia
TTTTCAATATCTAGTGCTGTCACAATAGAAATCTTTTTTTAGCCTATTACAGGGGGTAATGCGTAGTTGAAGCTGAGATGTACTGTACTTTGCTACAGTCCCCCTCAATGTCTGTCGTTGCTCTGGCAATTGTAAATATTGTAATGCTATTTTCATCAATGAATGCAAGCTTTCTTTCCAATTGATCGTGTCTCTTAAAGCTTTCTTATTTGCTGATGGTTATTGAGCTTAACGATGGTTGGGCTCTTGTTGGTAGACGATTATCGAGCTTGATAGTTGTTGGGCTTTTGTGGGTTGTCGGTTATTGAGCTTGACAGTAGTTGGGCTCTCGTTGATTTTGTTTCTGAGTTTTTGGCGTATGTAGCTCCCGAGCGGCCAACTACTAGCCGCACAATGCGCAACTATACATACTCCTAAGAAGCGCCCTGTGAGACAAAGGCAACCTAAAACAGCATGTTGCTAATTTTATTGAAACTTACAATAATATTGAGACATATAGGGATCATCTAGCCAGGCAGTTTATTCAATCATTAAAGGGCAATGCTAGCTTTTGATTGGTATACTAAGTTGGAGGCAAGCCCCATCGAAACTTGGATGCAACTAAAACAAGAATTCTTCAATCGCTTCTATAACATTTGAAGAATAATTAGTGTGATTGAACTCACCAACTCTTGCCAGTAGAAGGAAGAGCTAGTCATTGAATACATCAATCACTAGAGAAATTTGAGTCTCAACTACAAAGATCAATTGTCGGAGGCTTTAGCCATTAAAATGTGTATTTGAGGAATGCATTGGAGTCTCTACTATATACTTCAAGGAATTAAACCAAAAACTTTTGCAAATTTGGCAACTCGTGTACATAATATTGAAATGAGAATGAGTTTTTATGAACAAGAAGATTCAAGTGATGCCGGTGATGATGAAGATGTTCAGGGCATTTAATTTTCATCTTCAAATTTCATTTGCTCCTTGACAAGAGCCTAAACTATCAATAATACTCCCTAAATAAGAGTATAAAATATCTAAAATTCTTAAATCCCTAAGTATCTGGATTTGAATTTTCAAGTTTTCAAGTCTTCAAATCTATAGATCAAGTCTCCAAGTCTGCAAATCCAAAACTCAAGTCTCCAAGTTTGCAAATCCACGACTCAAGTCTCCAAGTTTTCCAATTTAAAACTCAAGTCTCCAAATTTTTTTAAATCCAAAAATCAAGTCTCCAAGACTTCAAGTCAAGGCTCAAATATCCAATTTTCTAAATTCAATACTCAAATTTTTAAGTTTCCAAATCAAATACTCAAGCCACCAAGTTTTTAAATTCAAGATTATGTCTCAAGTTTCTAAGTATTCAAGTTAAGGCTTAAGTTTTGAAGTTTTTAAATTCAAAACTGAAGTCTACAAATCTCTAAATCCATGACTCAAGTCTTCAAGTTTCCAAATCAAAGAATCAAATCTTCAAGTCTTCAAGTCTAAAACTCAAGTCTTTAAATTTCAAATGCTCCTAGATATGAGCATAAACTATCTGAAATTTTTAAATATTCAAAGTCTCCCCATGTGCTCTTTGATAAGAGCTTAAACTATCAATAAAGCTTCCAAATATGAACATAAACTATCTAAATATTCAAAACTTCCCCATATGCTTCTTGATAAGAGCTTAAACTGTCAATAAGGCTCCTAGATATGAACATATAAACTATCCAAATATTCAAAGTCTACACATGTACTCCTTGATAAGAGCTTAAACTTTCAATAAGGTTCTAGATACGAGCATAAATTATCTAAAATTTTTAAATATTCAAAATTTCCCCATATACTCCTTGATAAGATTTTAAATTGTCAATAAGGCTCCTAAATACGAGTATAAACTATCTAAATATTCAAAAGTTTCTTATATGCTCCTTGATAAGAGCTTAAACTTTCAATAAGGTTTCTAAATACAAACATAAACTATCTAAATATTCAAATTCTCCTTATACACTCCTTGATAAGAGTGTAAACCAAATATTAACTCAAACTCAAGTAAACTCCCTGACACAAGTAAAAATTGTCAATCAAATTCAAGTGAATTCCTTAGCACGAGTATAAAATATATATTCAAATTAAATATTCTCCTTGATGCACAAGTCTAAACTGCATGTTACGCTTGGCCCACATGAGTATAAACTATATACAGCATCCCTTTCAAAGAATATTTACTTTGAATTATGTTATGACTTGATTCTTTTATTGGACACCATAACTTAAGGAATGCTTGGAGGATTTCTTGTTGCAGACATATTTGAAAAAATGGAGAGAGAAAGGAAAATTTCTCAAATACTTAAAGTCTTACCTCTTTCATGGATCATCAGCATAACTTTCGCCAAGTCTTGAAGTGGGGACATTTGTAGACATATCAATTTTTAGCCAATGGAGAAATGATACATGTAAAATAATATACTAGATATTAATTTAAATTTTCTATTTGTTTCTTGAAAATTTATTAAATTAATTTCAAAAGATACATAGTTAATTTTAGTTAATACCCTACTATTTATTTTATACTCAAATCAAATATTGATAAATGTCAAAGATGAGGTGTCTATATCTATAAAACCAATCAAATCAAATATATTTGATAGTATTTGTTAATATCTGACATTATTTCTTGATATCTATATTATCACTTAATATTTGATCTTGATATAATTTTATATTATCTCTTAATACTTAATATTATCTTATTAATGAGATAATCATCAAAGAAATTCAATTAATCTAGAAATCTTCCATGAAACATCTATATAAAGGGGGTGAAAAAGCTTATTCAATATACAACACAAATTCTAGCAAGTGAGAGAAGCTTTGTAGGAGTCGAGCAATTCTCTCAATTAAATTTAAGAAAATCTTCAATGTTTAAGACATTCTTCATGGAGCTCATTTGTTTTGGCATTTAATTCAAGAATAACATACAATGCCCTTGGATTGGCTTTATTTTTCTTTAAATCAAATTTAAAGAGATCCACAGCTTTTAAGGCATTTTTCGCAAAGCTCATTAAATTCAAGATCATATTTGGAAGAGAAAAATCAAATGATTAGATTAGCAATTGAATATGATATAGGATAGCCCAATAGGTTCACTAAGCGCAACATCAATTCCATTCAGTCCAACAGGCCTACTAAGCCCAACATCAGTTTTGGAGCAAACCTATTTGACAATAACTATTTGGTCGAATAAACTATTATCGATCCTCGATGGGACGCATCACCTATTCTAACTTGTTCCGCCATGTACTAGATCAATCAGTTAAATGGTCAACCAACTAGGTCTGATCGACTGTTGTCAACCTCATGTCTCTTTCTCCGATACTGACTCAAATCCATGCCATATTTATTATTCTGACAGATAGTATGCCTCCGTATTAATAACACGTGACCATTGGTACAGTCGCTGCCAGCAACCCTGTCACCACCTTAGGTAGAGAGGCATCTACCAGAAGTACTGTTCACCCTAGAAAATAGAAGATTATGCCACCTAAAATAATACCGAGATCTGGAATGATCATTAACCCTCCAGCAAGAACTAAAGCCCACTTTGGGTAGAAGGCATCAGACCTTCAAGGAATCAACCCCAGCTTCATTGTGCACTACCTTAATGTAGACCCCTCATATAGACTAGTCAGGCAGAAGATAAGGACGTTCAATGTGGATAGGACATAGATCATTGAGGAGGAGGTTAGGAAACTCTTAGTTGCCGATTATATTGTAGAAATTCAATTTTTCTCTTGGCTTTGTAATGTTGTCCTAGTCCCAAAAAATGAGGGGCAATGGCAAATGTGTAATGATTATATGGATTTAAATAAAGCATGTCTTCAAGATCTTACCCCTATCTTAGATAGATTCATTAGTTGATTCAACTGCTGGGTGTGAGTTATTGAGTATGATGGATGTATTTCAAGGCTATCATCAAAATTTTCATGGCTCCCAAGGATAGGGATAAGACCATTTTTGTAGTTCCAAATAGGTTATACTATTTTTTAATCATGCCTTTTGGGTTGAAGAATGCCGAAACAACTTACCAGCGGCTCATCAATTTTATGTTCAAAGAACAAATTGATAAATCGATAGAGATTTATGTCGACGACATGATTGTCAAAATAGAAAAAACATAGGATCACTTGCTCGACCTCAGTCACACTTTTGCAATCTTGAGAGTCTTTGGTTTAAAATTAAACCCAAATAAGTGTACATTCGGGGTCCTGAGAGGAAAATTTTTGGGCTACATGGTCAGCCAGAGAGGCATTGAAGCCAATCTGCAAAAAACCCAAGCAGTTCTTAATGTCACCCCTCCAAGAATAATTCGAGATGTTCAGAGGTTAGTTAGAAAGATTATAGCCTTAGGTAGGTTCATCGCAAGATTAGCCGACAAGAGTTTACCCTTTTTCAAAATTCTTAGAAATGCTAAGAAGTTCGGCTTTCAATAGACTATGCAATGTGATCAGGCACTGGTCGAATTGAAATAGTGTTTGGCTTCACCCCCCATGTTGTCAAAACCTGAGCTGGGTGAAGTGCTTCGGGTGTATTTGGTAGTCTCTACGACATCGATCAACTTAGTACTGATCTCGACTCAAGATAGCACCCATCGACCGATCTACTATTGCAGCAAGTCACTCCACGGGCTAGAGCATAATTATTTGGAGATTTAGAAATTTGCTTTAGCATTAATAACTACAGCTCAAAAATTGCGACCGTACTTCCAATCTCATTCTATTATAGTGCTAACCAATCAGCCATTGAAATAAGTACTAACAAAGCCAGATACATCTAGAAGACTGACCAAATGGGCAATCGAATTGAGAGAGTTTGATATTACTTTCTAACCTCGAACAACCATTAAAGCACAAGTCCTGACTGACTTTATTACCTAGCGAGTCGACCTACCCGAGACAAGTCTCAAGGTTCTTCTCATTTGGACAATGCACGTCAATGGATCGTCAACCATATCCAGTGGAGGAGTAGGCATTGCTCTCTGCTCCCCAAATGCAAAAGAATACAACTTTGCAATAAAGTTGGATTATGCAGTCACAAATAATGAGGTAAAATACGAGGCCCTTCTCGTGGGGATGAGAATGGCGCTCGAGCACCTGATCGTAATTATAGACTCCTAGTTAGTGGCCGAGCAGGTTGGCAAAAGTTTTGAAGCCAAAGACACGATGATGAACCAATACTTGGCCAAAGTGAAGTAGTTGCGACAATCATTTAAAAGGTTCACCCTTAGTCAAGTTCCTCGATCTAAGAATGAGTAGGCAGATGCTGTTTCAAAATTTGCTAGCTCCACCAGGGGGACGAGAGATAAAATGATCAAATTTTTGGTCTCTAATAAACAGTTAATTGGGCTCCACAAGGAAAATTTGATAACAAGCATCAAAGGAATGATAATTTCTTGGTAGACTCTGATCAAATTATATCTAAGCCAAGGCACTATCCCCGAGTATAGGACCGAGGCTTGGCGCCTTCGTGGTCAGGCTTCCAAATTGCTCTCGATAAGTATGGTCAGTTGTATAAAAGATCAATCTCGGGGCCCCCTTTGAGGTGTCCTGACCGTGATCAGGTTTTAAAGGTATTACAAGACATTCATGCGGGTATGTGTGGCAATCATTCTGGAGAAAAATCCATCAAGTCAGTTATCTCCTCAGTTTGGTCAGTGGTGAATCTAAGAGTAGGCAGTTGGGGGAGTTAGAATAGCGAACCATCGTTGGGTTTTCCAAACAGGTCGTAACCTGTAACAACTTTCTTTTGCCCTTTCTCTATTGAAACCTTTTTAGAGGTCGAGCCCTCCTGTTCGACCATTTGCCTTTTGCCTAGTCCAACGAGGCTCCTGGGGATAGGCTCTTCTCGTTGGGCAGACTGAGATTACACCGCCTATTCAGTTTATGCAAGCATTGGAGCTAATATCGATCGAGTGGAATCTACTGGTTCCACTTGACCTCCTTCCTGTCAAGTAGTGACTGCTCGGCAATGCTTCTCATTCCTTAAAGCTTGGGCTTATGAATTAAATCGGCTCTAGGCCATTACTTCTTCTCAATCTGCATGCACAGATAATATAAGCAAACATTAAAGTCCAGCAGGGAGATAGAGTACCTACAATCACAACGATCAATGAGAATCCCTACCTAGCTGATTGCCCTCAGGCAGGTTGAGTTGGGCCAACGATAAGCCAACCAATACTAAACACCTTTCCTCAGTCAGAATCGAGGCTTCCATATGCCCAAATCCAACTAAATTCCTGATGAATGTATTGGACCAGCTAGGTATTTAGTTCCTTGGCATCTCCATAGGTCCCCTCCTCCAACCCCTTGGAAAAACAAGAAACTATCCCCCGGATATAGAAAAAATGATTTTTCCATTCCTGGCCATAAGACGAGGCAATGGATATTAAAAATTTTCAGTATGGTCGAGCAATCAAGCAGTAGAAACTGGACTCCTTGGTACTATCCAACTTCTGCGACATAGGTAGGTGGAATAAATTTGAAAAGTTGGCAAATGAAGCTGATTGATTATGTAAGTGCATCATCACGGCAAAACTATACAAGGTGGCAAGACAGTTTGATAACAATTGGGTTATGCACACTTTTAGGCCTATTAGGAGGTCTACTATCGCTAGCACGAGGGGAAATCTAAGCCCACATTTCAACCCTTCCTCAAACACCATTATACACCATTGGGAAGGTCAATGCATTCTACCATGAGCCCCTGGAACTAACAGTTCGTACTCCTCAAGAGTATGATACGTTGCCCTAATTTGTATCAAGTTCGTAGGGGTTACTTTAAATGTTATTTCGGTATAATGGTCCAGGATAAACAATCGACCCTGGGTTGTGGGAACTCCACTCGGGCCAACCTCACCCTCAGAAATCACTCGAGCTACTAGAATTGCTTGAACTTGAGCTATCACTCAAAAAACTACTTAGCCCACTCTTGTGGGACGTTTCAAATGCACTCCCAACCTCAGTCCTTCCCTGATAAGCAACACTCTCGAACCTAGTATTCTCACTATTGGAGCTGGTAGACATTTTATCATAAAAGAAGAAGGAGAAAAGAAAAAATGGGCAGAGTAACGTACAGTGAATGTCTTGCAAGCTCTAAGCGCACACAAGTTGGAGAGCTTCAAAGGCAGGAATTCAACTAGATATAGATTCAGCAAAAGTGTAAATGAAGGCATATATCCCCATTATGTATAGGGTTTATGCTTGGGAACCTAAACATCAGTAATAATTACAATTTGCCTCCATAAGTTTTGTATTCTACGAAGTAACCGATGCATTAAATGCAGTAGAATCGCCAGAAATCCTGGTTGACAATTCAAAAACCCTAGTCAAGGATTCAAAAACCCCTATTGAATATGGCTAACCATTGTAACTGCCTATTAACTCCCTGCTCCTTCTCGTTGACAAGCTCGATCAGGACCGCAAGTTAGGGGGACTCATGATATGAGATAGCCCAACAGGATTACTAAGCCCAACGTCAGTTTCCATTCAGCCCAATAGGCCAACAAGCCCACTAAGCCCAACATCAATTTTGGAGTTAACCTATTTGACAATAACTATTTGGTTGAGTAAACTATTATCGACCGTGCCCGATAGGACGCATCACCTATTCTAGCCTATTCCGCCATGTACCAGGTCGATCAATTTAATGGTCGACCAGCTAGGTCTAATCGACCGTTGTGAACCTTAGGTCTCTTTCTCCGGCGCTGACTCAGATCCACACCACTTTTTTTATTCTAACAGACAGCATGCCTCTGCATTAATGACACATGACCGCCGGTACAGTCACTGCCACCAACCCTATCACCACCTTGGGCAGAGAGGCGCCTACCAAAAGTACTGTTCATCTTGAAAAATAGGAGATTATGCCACCATGAACAGTATCGAGATCTGGAATGACCATTAACCCCCTGATAAGGACTAAGGCCCACTTCATCTGATAAGGGCACCTTCAACAAATCATGCACCAAGAGAAGACTCTAAATACCTCATAACCAATCATGCTCCAAGTAATGCCAAATACACTATAAGCTCTCCGTACTCTGTTCAATTAACTTATCTCGACCAAAACTGACTTGAGTGTCGGAGTGCCTTAGCCGGGGGCACCTCGACTAATTTAACGTGTGTTGATTATTGCAGGTCTCAAACCTCAAGAAAAATATAAGTTGAATTACTCGACCTCTCTAGTCGAATCTACCCCAAACAGTACCCTTTCACTATATACAGCTTCCTACCTCATCAGAATCCATAGTTGATTGGTAAGTTTTAATTTCATTTTATTTATACAATTTTTCTTATCTTGTAATTTTAATTTTGCAAACAAAAAAATTACACTTACACATACATACGCAATCTAAGCTACATAGATTATAAGAGCCAAATTGTCTTAGAGTGTATATTTAAATATAATCCACTGCATAAATGGTTAGTCTTATAAATCAGTATCTTGCATGTTAGTCGTTACTTCCAATGGTATGAAATTTTAGTAGTCCATACTTTCTAAATGAAAAGGAGTGAGGCCATTTTGCCCAAAACATGCACACAGATTAAGAAACCTACTTGTAAAAATTTAAATAAATAACCCAAGCCCATATTTTAATCAACATGTCAAGTCACGTGGATAATATATAAACAATATTGATGATACATGCAAATTCTTGGCCTTAGTCGAGGCGGGTTTGAGCCACACCTAAAATACTAGTTTGGATCTTCTATTATATTTTAAAATCATCTCATATTTTAATTTAATAAATATATATTAAGTGAAATATATTTAATACACTTAATATATATTCATTGAAGTAGAATAAAAAGATAAAATATAAAATAAAATAAAAGATTCATAATTATAGACATATGTTAAAATGTTTAGTCAATAAATTTTGATGATACAGTTGATGCTATCTTTTTGCCTATTTATTCATACTCCTTTTATTATTCACAAACACTTCAAGAATTCACTAAATTCGAATATTTTAATTTTATATTTTATGTGTAAGATTAAATGCTTGCGAATTAAAGCCATTTATCCTTATTATGTTAAAATAATTTATTTTGCATTTTTTGAAATATATATTGACCTTGATACGAGTATTGCAAAATGACATATACAACAAAATCATGCACATAAAGCCCACACATGGAACCGCTTTTCCCCAACTTTTCAGAAAGCTACAAGACCTTGCACCGAGCTTTCTATGGGCCGATACTGATCGTACCTACCGAACTAATCTAGGCCACCAATTATGTAAAATAAAATCACAATCGAAAAACAAGCACAAACTCGATTAAGTTTAAATGATAAATTTAATCATAAGACTTTATTATACTGTAATGTGTCAAACTAGTCTTTTCATATAAAAGTATAAAATATCGCTACCTCAAACAACTACGTCTTTATAATTATTACAAATTTATTATTTAAAAATAATAAATATAAAATATATCAATTCTTGTTCTATATAAAAATATAAGAGTGTTGCTACTTCAAGTAGCGACACAAAAAAATTATTATTTATAAATAAATATACATTATTTATACATATATAGATATATTATCATATATAAATATATATATATATATATATATACACACACAGTAATGGGGGTAAACAGAGCTTGGGAAGCATAATTAGCGGGGTGCACTTTTGAAGGTGTCGCTAATTTGACAAGCGACACCTTCTTCCAATTTTTTTTAACGCTTTTTTTTAATATTATTTTATTTTTTTTATATTTTAATTAACTTTTGAAAAGTTTGGAATCTAGTCTAATTGTAAAAAATTATATTTTTAATTTCATAATTTTAAATTTCTATAATTAATTTTTAAAATTCAAAAATAGATATTAATTATAAAATGAATTTTGGAAAAAGTAATGCAATTTTAAAATTCATAATTAGTGTAGCTTTCTAATGATAAACTTTACAAATGAAGGCATAATTTTAAATATATAAAATTAAATATTATTTTTATTTTATTAAAATAAATATATATTGTATTACTATTTTTTTATTTTGAATTCTAGTTTATACTCAAGCTCATAGTGTTCAAAATTCATTAGATATTTTGATCTTAAGCAATTTGAGACGAACCTCAAGTTTTCAATGAGTCAATCTCAAATTTAAAATATTGATCTCGTCGAGCTTAAGTCTAATGTGTGTATGTATATATCTTGAGCTTGAGTTCAAAATTTCTCCCGAACTCAGCTTGACTATGTTCAATTGCCCCTAGTAAAAGCTAAATATCAGAAAAAAATAAAAATATGATCAAGTAAATGAATAAAAATTAATATTACTCTAACATATCAAAATATAGTATTTAAAAATCTAAAATATGTGAAAATATTTTAAAAAAAAAAACTAAATTTGAAACTTATTTTATGATAAGTTGAAAAAACTCAAAATTTTCTTACATAGAAAAGCCTAAATAAGATTAAACATCTTATAAAGAGAAAAGAAAAAAATATTATATTAAAGAAGAATTAAAAGATATCTACACTGAAAAATAGAAATAAGGCACAAGATAGAAGGGCTAAAGGTGGTTGGAGCAACATAAAATTTTCAAATTTTAGAATTATTTTATATTAAAAGATGATGATCATAGACCAAATTGATCACTTATATTTTAAATATTAAATAATAGGTTATAAGAAATTTAGAAAATTTTGTATTCTTTAAATTTTTACTTATACGTCAACAAAGCCAAGACAAAAATACATGTTTTATTTAAATATTTTATTATTTATTATTTTTGGATAGAAATTATTTATATTGATTATTTTATAAAAAATTAAAATTAAAAAAAATACAATATTCACAAATCAAAATGTATATAGAAAGATACTATATCAAAAATAAATTAACACTCACATTTTTTGGAAGGCACCGCTAAATAACTATCTTTATGATAGTCTTTGGATTTCACTTTATAGATGGGGTGAGAAAATAATTTTGCATCAAAAAATTCATGCTATTGATTTTCAAGAATTTTTTTTTTCAAATTTGTCATAAACAAATACATTTATATGCACTCGGAGAACTATAAAAGAATAATTTATAATTTTTTTAAATATTTTATTTTACAATGATATTCATTTCATTCATATCATTAAGAATCAAAATTTTAATACTTAAGGGAGAATTTATTATTTAAGAAAATAAAATAAATTTTATTTGAAAATATTAATCATTATCAGAGATAATTTTCAAATTCTAAATTTATAAATTATATATAAACTATAAATGGTTGAAATTTTAAAAAGTAACCAAGAAATATTAATAAAAATATAGCATAAAGTTTTTATTCAATAATTTTTTGAAAATCATAAATGAGCAAATAAATTTTGTAAAATATAAATTATTCCTGCTAGAAAAATATGTAGGAAAAACTATGTTCAATTATCATTAATAATTTTTCCTTTCAAACTTAAAAATAAAAATAGAAACATATCAAACTTGTGTTGATAATATAACTAATTTTAAACTCTCAACTCAAAATAAATAAAAATGGGATCCAACATTTTCAAATGTCGACCTTCATCTTGAAAAAATTAAAACATAAGTCGGCATTTGAGAGATCATTTTGGTTTTCATATAATATATATCAAAAATTATAATTTATTTTCCGATTTAATATAACACACATGTAATATAATATATTAATTTATATATTATAATAAAGAATTAAATATTTATGAATTGGTAGTTGTGTTTTCATAATATTTTATTTAATTTATAAAATAATTATGTAATTATTAGCAAATTGAAGTTAGTAGAATTTATCTAAAAATATAAATATATTTGTAATACTGTTCAAAAATAGAGTTAATATGTTTTACGAAAATCAACAAATTTAATGAACTCTTTATTTTGGAATGTGTTTACATAGTGTTAGAACTCTCAATATTTTGCCGATGATTTTTCATTTTCGGATTGACTTCAAAACTTGGTATTTATAGTGATTGAATTTTTAGTAGGCTTTGGCCCCACTTGAGTTTAGATGCCCATCTTATTTATTTAATTTGTTTTGACATAATTTGTCATATCAATTTATAATTAAAAATTATAATAGCCAAGTATAACTTTCTATAAACTTTGCAAATAAAATTAATTTAAATACAAGTTTTTATAGATAATGACTGAATATTTAACCACAAATACTATAATTTGAGTGTCCACAAATTAAAATTTCCATACAATATATTAAAAGTAAATAATTAAATATGATATATAAGGTTAAAAATAAGTTTATGTATTGAAAAAAAAAGATGCTGCTATTTCACATAACAAAACCTCAATTCTTAATATAATATAAATATTATGTATATAACATATACATTGTATTTTTTTCTTCTTCTATTTGTTCACTAGATCAATGTGATTCTAGATTAATCACAAGAAGTATTTATTATTTATTTTTTAAATAAAAATAATATTGATATAAGATAACTTAACAGGCATAGCTCAATAAGTTATCAACTTCGGAGAAGGCTTCCAAGCCCATTTAGTATTTGAAACCCAACTACAATTTCAGTCACAGCTAGGCCGAGTCATTTGACCACAACCGCCAAGTCGAATGGATAATTCTCGACCCTACTCGATGTAATGCTCCAAGCTGCCTAGTGCATTCATTTGTTCCTCTGGTCAACCAATCCTTGTGGTCGATCACTGTCAACCAAAGAGCTCACTTTGACATCGAATCATATTCTTGTCGCATTCAATGCTTTGATAGTCAATGCGCCTTCGCATTACTGGCGCATGTCACCCCAGTATCACCTCTACCATCAACTATATCAGGAGTCGTGACTACATAGTACTATTTACCCTGAAAAATAAGAGATGAAGCCACATGGAATAGTACCAAGATGGGAAAATGACCTATAACTCCCCAACAAGAACAAAAACCATCTACAATTGATAAGGGCATTTTAGACATATCATAAATTTAGAGAAGGCTATAAATACCCAATTGTCATCCACCCTTAAGGTATGCCATATACACTATACATTCTTATACTGCTGCTCGATTATCTCACCAATCAGTACTAAATTAAGTGTTAGAGTACCATAGTCGATGACACTTCAGCTAATATGACGTTTACTATTGATTGCAGATCTCAATTCAAAAAGATATTACTATCTAGTTAATCGACCTCCTTTATCAAATTAATTCAAATACAATTCAATTTACTAAAACAGCTTTCAACTTCATCAAATATAATTATTATATTTATTTATATATTGCTAACACCACAAACATAATTATACTAATTAATAAATGGCAAGATTTAATTGGCTTGAATTATCCGGTTGTAACCCCTCCACCAGACTTTAGAAAACCCTACTTACACAACAGTCACATCATGATACAGATTATTCGAGCTGGGCTATACACGAAGAGCCAATCGAAATTTAAGTAAATTCACAAAAAAAAGAAAGAAAGAAAGAAAGGATAAGACGGATACACTTTCCAATGCTTAATCGAAGTCCCATCCAACGAAAACGAAAGACAATTCTTTTGGTCGACAACCTCAAGGGTATGTTTGTTTTGTCGGTAGCTAAGCAGACTTTTCTGATGCAAATATTCCAACATACGGCGCCGTCGCCAGCCAACCGAGTTAAACTCGCCGTTCAGGAGTCCAGTGGGGCGGCGCTGGGCTGAAATGGGCTGACAACACCCTTGCGTCGAGCAGCTCCACGATCGGCGTGAAGCTCACGCACCGCGGAGCTTTGTATTGATTAATCGACGCGCCTCTTGAGATTGCATAATCCATAAGCTCCTCAAACGTGCCGTTTTTGACAACCCTAATTTCCAGCGGCCCAACCGAGTTATCCGCGACTCGGCACTGCCTATAGACCGAGTTCAACGATTCTTCCATAACCAGACAGCATTTCGCCAGAACCTCGTGGCTTGGGGGGGTGGCTGGATCTTTCACAAGCAATTCCCAGTATATCACGTAATGCCCTGGAATTGTTTTTGTATCAGCATAGCTGGTGTATTCCACTACAGCAGTATCGAATTCGCGTAACAAAACAGAAGCATTTTCGACTGCCTTCTGCAGCTCCGACTCGTCGGTCTTGTCGGCGTCGATGCTGAGGAGAACGTTCTTCCGCCGAATGAACTTGAATTGGGGAGATGAATTGTGGAACTCGGTGACTCGAAGGATGTCGCCGACTCGGTAGCGGCACAGCCCCGAGTATGTAGTAACAACGAGCTCATACTCTTTTCCCACTTCGACGTCAGCCAGATCCACCAGCCGCGGAGGCGAGTCACGGGAAAGCTTCACCGAGTTGGCTGGGTCATGGGGGATGAACTCGAAGTACCCCATGTTGGGCATGATGGTGTACGAAACCTCATCGGGCTTAGTCATGGGCTTCAAATTGAGCCCGAAATAGCACTCAGATGATGCATACATGGTGCAAGCTTGTGGGAGGCCGCCGCTGTAGAAATCGAGAAGGGGTATATATTGGGCCATTGCTCCGGTAACAATCACGTCAAGGTACTTCGTATTAGGCCAAATTCTTGGAATTATCTTCTCCCAGTTCCCGCCCTCACACTCTTTAATAATAAACTCAGCAAGATCAGAATTTGGCTTAAGAATTTCAGCCATGCATTCTCGAATAGAAGGATCAGTGATTCTAGGGTTTAATGACCCGGTGGAGACATCATGCGCGAGTTGCTGCCAATTGGTTTGGAGGAACCGGATGGCCCGGAGAAGTCCGGATGCGAAAACAGCCCCGACCCGAAGGACCTCGTCCCTCATGAGGAGACCGCAGAGCATTTGAGTATACATGCTTTGGAAAGAGTCGCAGCAGAGAATTGCTTCATCCGGGCTGGTATAGACGTTGTACGGGTCATAGGGTCGGGTCTTGAAATGGTCACTCTTGTAATAGCTGGTGAGAACGGGGCGGGCTGCCAGCCCGCCGGGAGTCTTGGTCTCTGCCTTTATGAATAGAAAATAAAGGCCTTTTCCTTTGTCCAATCCCGGCACATATCTGTTGACAGTTCAAGAATTATTATTATTATTATTATTATTATTATTATTATTATTATTATTATTATTATTATTATTATTATTATTATTATTATTATTATTATTATTAAAAAATCTGGTTTTTAAGGAAATTGTCATTAATTTAGATATTTAATTTCTTCCTGAAAGAATTTGCCTTATATAGACAAGTTATTAATGTAGAAAATTAATTAATCTTCTCACAGGTTCATGACTGGCATGAGAAGAGAATACAACTGCTGCCGGCGGTCCATTTCTTCACTAATCGTGGGCATGAGCTTCCTTTCACCAGCTGACGTCCCGGAACTGCAAATTCATTTCACTCACACGTCAAACTATTATGCCTTCAATAGCCCATCTTTTGTTGTTTATACATAGACAGAATCTCAAGTTCAAATTGGCGCTATCCACGTACATAACAAGGGAAATAAAATATTCTACATCCTCCACCATATAATTTTATTCTATAATTTGTAAAATTATAACTTTAATATGAAAAAATTATCATTTTAAGCTTAATTTTCATTGAAAGTGCAACATTCAACTAAAAAGGTTGAGTTGGCGTGTCAATAAGGCCAAAATTAGCACGCCAATAAAGTAAAAAGCATCAAATTAGACTAATTCCGACATGTCAATTCAACTTTTTTAATTAATTTTTATAATTTCGGTAAAAATCTAATTAAAATGATAATTTTTTTATATATACAGAATTAAAATTACAAATTTGTAAACTATAACACGAAATTAATGCAAAGTGAAAACTAATAGGATGAATAAAAATTTTCCCTGCATAATTAACAATCTTCATAAATGTCAAAGTATCTTTTGGTATGTATAATTAATGACAACATATAATGTCACGTGCAAAGTTGAGAAAAACTCAAAAAGGCAGCAAATACATAAAATCTTTTTAACTTTTCTTTCCAATCAATTAATAATCTTTACCTAGTGAGGAATTCAGAAATTGGGTGAGAGCAAAGAATAGGAGATCGATCCCCATTCGCGATACGTTGGATCTCCGGCTGTATATCCTCGTAGGTGACTACCGGAACCCTAGATTTAAACGTATTCCGATCAGTAGAACCGCCGAGATTGAACCTCTGCAAGTACTCAGTGTTGGCATTTTGGGCAATTATTTCAGTCAACACCTTTTCTTGCACCTTGTCGGCGTTTCTCGTCAACTCTTCGATAAATTGAAGAGCCTTCGCGAATTTCTCGTTTGGCGTCGGGCTGACAGGCGACGAGAGAGAAGAGTCAACTGCCATGATGAAGAAGAGGGAATTAAGAATTATTAGATTTTGAGATTATGGTGGTGGTGTATATTTTGAGGAGGAGGGTATGGTTTATATAGAGAAGCAAAGTGAGGGATTTTCCTTCGAGTTGAAAGGTAATCACATGGCATGACATGTAGAAATTTTGAAAATTTGCTTCAAAATTTTGGAGTAATTAATTGGGATTATTTTCATTGAATGAGAAATTAATTAAAAGTTAAAATTGAATTAGTGAAAAGACAATACTAATTATTGAAATGGAAAACGATAGGGGTGTGGAAAATCATTAGTCTCGAAGTTGGAATAATAGAAAGAAGAGATTTTGATTTTGTTTGAATTCTCTATTTCATTTTATGTATTTACGTAGAGTATAATAAATATTATTTTATAAAAATAATTGATATAAATTCAAAATATTTGATATATATACATAAATAAAATATATGTTGGAATAGGAAATTTCAAGTAGATGTGATTGTACGACATAAGAGACGTAACGTATGAAAAGAAATGATTCTAAGGAGAAAAAATATCAATATCATCAATGCATTTTCCATAGTTGATACGAAAAAATACGTGATTTGACGAAAAAATAATTATAAAAAAAATTATTTTTTATAAATTTATTTTTTAATAATTATGATTGTATATATGATAATATGTACATATATATACATTAAAAATTCATTAGAATTTAATTCTAACTTCAAAGGTATGGCACTTCGCAATTGGTCACAAGACATTATATTATGGAACTTCAACAGTACCCGAAGTTACACATACTCCCGCCATAATCCACCCGACAAGGAGTGTATACGTGGCAGCCTAACGCATATACTTTTTGGTATTGCGCTTGGCCGGACATTACCGTATGTCGACATTGAAATATATTTCTCGTAGGAAGTGTAGTATGAAAAGGAAACACTGGGCCCACATGACGCCATTCTTGCTGCATCAAAGCGGACACGTGGGCCCAACACAGGATCCATGTAAGCATCTTCCAGGTTGGACTCCTTTGTCCCTACCCGGAGTTTGTTGGTGACGGACAACGATAGGCTGCCGGCGATTGTGGGCATATAGACTTTTCCTTGTTCCACGCTAAGAGATAAACCCCATATAAACTATTGAATGCAGGGGCTATTTTACGTTGGTTTTTTGTCCGAAAAGCGGAAAAAGATAAGGAAGTCGCGAATCAAGAGTAACGGGATTATTAATCAATGCGATATAAATATTGATTGTGAAGCGATCACGTGGACAACCTTGATGTAATTGTAGTTAGAATTTCTGCTACGGAGTATACTCGTGGTGAGATATATAATGTTAAGGCAATTTTATACCCTCTATGTAGAATTTTTTTTTTGTTTCATTGAGTAGTTAAGTAGGACAACTTTGATGTTGTAATTTGAGTTTTTGTTCTGTAGTTCGCGTTGTCAAGTTATTTAATCTTGTGATATTATTTTTATATTAGTGAAAGTGATAATTAATTTTAAAATGTTTATACATAATTTGTGGTTATAATTCATAATACGTCTATTACTGGATAGAATATTATCCTATACATAGTTTGTGGTTATAATTCATAATACGTATGTTAATGGATAGAATACTATCCTATTCATGTCAAGAAAATGAAATACCCAAACTCAAACTCATTAAACTACAAATATTTATTGATTTTATATAATAGGATGCTTTCAACTATTTACATATATTTATTTTAATATACTATATAAAATAGCATTATTTGAGAAAAAATTTGAAAGAATAAAGCTAAAGATAAAGAAGAAATAATATAATTAAAAAATAAAGAAAGAAAAAACATGATAGGGAGAGAAGATAGAAAAAAATAATAAAACTTTTTTGGCTTTTCTTTATTTAGCATGCCAAAGATTAAATTTTTAGATTAATTAAATTAAAATTAGGTAATATTTTTTGTATCATCTACCAAAAAGCTTTTGTAATGTATATAGAAAAATATTTAGTCATTACATTAAAAATCAAGTCTAATTATAAGCTAGATATGGTGCACAACTAGACATTTAATCAAGTCTATAAAGCTGTCAAATAGGGTGTGGTCAACTATAGAGTCTTATTGTATGAGTATATTTTTACGGTACAGTAAAACATAATGTTTTATTGTTTGAATATTTTAGGATTGAATTTGAACAGGGTGATGTCGTATACTTTGAACATCTAAGTTCATTAATTTAATGTCCTCAGAAATTCTTGACTGGCATTTGAGTTCAATAAGATCAATAAAATGTAATCCAGAATTAGATTTATTTGGTCCGGTGATTAGGGAAAATAATAATAATAATCTCGAATTCATATAAAATATAATGATACATTTGAAGAATTTAAAAAATATCATTCTAATCATGGGGAGTTTTAGTCAACCAAGCAAAACTACTTCTAGGTTGTAAATTGAACCTCAAATGACTATCAAGTGGTTGCGTGCATGTATCTTCATATTTCCACAATTAATCAAAAAGTCAAGAGCAATTTGGTAAAATCATGTTTCCTGAATTCATGTTTTGGATGTGGGAAAAATGTGGCCGCTGCTGACAAACTTGCAAATGCAAAGATATTCTTATTGAATGTTGACTTAGTAAAAGCTAGGGCAGGTTTTGATTCTTATGGCTAATGATTGAAACATCAACTTGGAGCCTCTTACTGTCCCTCACGCTAAAGTTTTTATAGTTTTTATAGACCTAAGTTTGGCAGTTGATTTTTGACTCTCC
>JACGDI010005774.1:667091-685430 GCA_014898725.1 Jacaranda copaia
GGTCGACGTCTGCACCGCCTCCATCATAAATGGAGCAGGCTCCTGAAACCCAATCTGCTCGCTGGGAGAAGCCCGATCACAATAGCCCCACGGGTTAAGGCAAGAGGCAACTAGTCAAACAGGGAGGTTCAACTCCAAAAAAGGCTACTGGGGGCAAAAAGAAACAGAAAGTTGTGACAGGTTGGGACCTGTTTGGCAAATCGGGTGACGGATCATTGTTCCAGCTTTCTCAGCTATCTCCTTCGTGATTCGCCACCGACCGAGATCAAGAGGTAACCGACTCGACCTCTATTATTGAGGAAGGACCGATGGGTGCCAAGTTTCAAAAGTGGATGACCTCAGGGCATTTTTTGAATGACTAGCAAAAACTGATGAACCTCAGTCAGCTCAGGACGATGAAAGCGATGTCCTATTACTATAATTTGGTAAGTATGAAATCGATAAGCTCGACCACACTTTTCTTGTTATGCTCATATTGGTTTAAGAATGGCACTACTATGTTTTAGATAAGGTAGCTAGGCTACAACATGTTCCAGCGATCTGAGATGGCACTAGTTGCTAAGGAGAAATTGGAGATGAGAGAAGAGATGGAAATGCTGAAGGTGCAACTCGAATCCTCCCAACTCCAGGTCGAGCAATTGAACAAAAAGGTAGCCGACCTCCAACAGCAGCTCGACTCAAAGGATTAACAATTGGTCCAGGCCGTCGAGGACTGGAGCCGAATGGACAATATTATCAAGAAGACCCATCTCGACCTGCAGGTGAGCTTCAATTCTGGTCAAGCCCAAAGTCATGCGGAGGCGACCAGCCAAGCCAAAGAGGCCTTCCTCTGACATCTACCCATAGTGCAGCGTGAGGCTATTGAGCAATTTATGGTGAGTGCCGCCTTTCAAGATGCCAGCACTGTTGCAGCCTTGGACGATGCTCGCGAAGCATATCATAGGGCCATCAAACAGCTGGAGCACCCAGGTTATTGCTTTCATGCTAAGGATAAAAACCGCATGAGCCTCATGCTAAGCGAAAGACTGGAGCCTTTCCCTGAGCCAGAGGAAGGCAGCACCGAGCAGGCTCTGGAGGGCGAATCTACTGCTGCTGCACCCAACACACCACTGTCTGAGGTGCAAAAGAAAAAGGTCGAGGTTGATCACTGGCAAGAGCAAATATGCACTGAGTTCGCATTTATGGAGGACCTCGTAGCCCAATTGAATGATGAAGAGGTTGACCTAGCGCAGTACGTGCTGCGGTTGACTAACTTTATGAATGACCTCCCAGGACCTTCTGAACCTCCACAGGCAGTCTCTACGCTCGCCTGTGCGGTGCCTGAACCAGACTTAGATTGGGTTGAAGGCAGGCAAGAGAAGCCAGGCTAAAACTAAAGTAGAACTGAACCAGTCTTTTTTGTCTCTCTTTCTCTTTTTTTTTTTTTTGTAACCTGCCAAAGGATTATCAATAAAAGCATATTTTCTATTTCATTTTTCTACTATTGTGCCATGCTTAGCCTTTGATTTTTGTTGTGATAATGTGGAAAATATTTGGTTGCTTGTCACGTAGTAATTGTGTTGCACAACTGTGTCGTCGATTACTTCATATTCCCAGTCGACTATTTGTTCAACCTTTAGAGTTAATTGCACATCAAAAAAGAGTCGCATCCCTTGCTAACTAAAAGGTCAATAAAAATTGGATAGTTGACTAGAAAAACTCATTCGTTAATATAGAGGTCGACAACGGGGTCGACTAAAAACTCAGACAGCCAAGAGCCATTTAAAAGGCAGCAAAGGGCATTAAATATAACAATTAACCTAACAAAATTATAATTTCATTTAAGCCAAAAGGTCGCAAGGATAAGAGTCATACATTTTTAAATAAAAAACTTCCTAAGATTGATGGCATTTCACGGGCGGGGGAGTTCCTCTCTTTGTATGTTGGCCAACTTGTAGGCATTGTGCTCGCTACTTTGATAACGAAGTATGGCCCTTCCCACTTTAGTTCGAGCTTGCCCACGTTCTTGGAGACCTCCACCTTCTTGAGGATAAGATCCCCAACATTGAAACGACTCCTCTGATCCTTTTATTATAGTTATGGGTCATCTTCAATCTATAGCGCTGCATAGTACTATAAGCCTCCTATCAACACTCGTGGATAGTTTTGAGATCCAGCTTCCTCTTTGATGTGTTTCTTAGTGGGTGGAAGTGAATGACCCCAGTAATATGTTGGATCAATTCTAAAGGTATGACTACTTTTGACCCATGTACTAGGCTGTAAGGGGTATGACCGATAGCTGTTCGGAGAGTTATCCTGAAGCCTATAGCATTTTGGGCAGGTCATCTGCCCAGTTTGCCTTAGTATCCTGAATTTTGGCCTTCAATTGGTCTAGGACAATTCGGTTGGTCACCTCAGTCTGATCATTCAACTGAGGATTACCCACCAACATAAAATATTATGCGATCCTCAAGGCCTCACACGAACCTCTTGTGCTCTTACTCTGAAACTGAGTGTCATTATCTGAAATAAGTACCTTGTGCAAGCCAAAATGGAAAATGATATTTTTCCATATAAAATATTTTATGGCCACATCCGTTATCTTAGGGACAGCCTCAACTTCAACCCACTTGGTGAAATATTCAACCGCTTCGATTATAAACGTTTGCTGCCCTATTGATCTCAGCAAAGGGCCCACTATATCAATTCCCCACTGATCAAACAACCAAAAAATCTAAACATTAACCATCAAAGTGGCTGGCTAGTGTGGTAGGTTGGAATGGACTTGGCATGATGCATATTTGCGTGCAAAATCCACCGAATCTTTTAATAATATTGGCTAAAAGTACCCATAACTGATTATTTTGTGGGCAAGGGACCTCCTTCCAGAATGGTTGCCACACATGCCTGCATGAGTATCCTATAACACTTCCAACGCCTGATCCTGATCCAAGCATCTCAAGGGGGGTCCGGCAAAAGATCTCTTGTACAATTGACCATGCTCGTTAAGAGCGAATTTAGAGGTTTGACCTCAAATGAACCGAGCATCATTCTTGTCATCGGGGATAATGCCTTAGCTAAGATATAGTTTTATTAAGGTCTGCCAAGAAACAGTTGTCTCGTCAATGGCTGTTATAATATTTTCATCAGAGAGTGCAATTGACGGCTTGTCCGAGACCAAAAATATGATTTTCTTGTCTCTTGTTCCTCTAATTGAACTGGAAAACTTGGAGAGGGCATCTGCCTATTCATTCTCAGATCGAGGGACCTAGCTAAGAGTAAATCTTTTGAATGATTGCTGCAACCTCTTTACCTCGGCCAAGTACTGGGCCATCAACTGTTTTTTGGCTTTGAAATTTCCCCCAACCTACTCTGCCACTAACTGGGAGTCCATAATTGCAACTAAATGTTCAACCCCACGCTCAAGTGCCATTCTCATTCCTGCCAGTAGGGCCTCATACTCAGCCTCATTATTTGTGACTGTATAATCCAATCTGATTGCAAAATCATACTCCTCAGCATCTGCGGAATAAAGAACGACCCCAATTTTGCCCCCAGATGTGGTCGATGACCTATTGACGTGCAAAGTCCAAACAAGAGGGGCTGGGATACTCTTATCAGGTAAGTTGACTTGCTCTGCAATGAAGTCGGCAAGTACCTACGCTTTAATAGCCGTTTGAAGTTAAAAACTGATGTCGAACTCCCCAAGCTCGATCGCCCACTTGGTCAATCTGTCTGATGTATTGAGCTTCGCCAACACTTGCTTCAATGGCTGGTTTGTTAGCACTATGATAGAGTGAAACTAGAAGTACGGTCTCAGCTTTCGAGCAGCGGTCACTAAGGCCAATGCAAATTTTTCAATCTCCAAATAATTATGTTCTAGCCCTTTAAGTGATTTACTGTAATAGTAGACTGGTTGATGGTTGCCATCCCGGGTCGATACCAGTACTGAACTAATTGATGCTCTCGAGACTGCTAAGTATATCTGAAGTACTTCTCCCAGCTCAAGTTTTGCCAACATCAGGGGTAAGGTCAAATATTGCTTCAACTCGATCAATGCCTGGTCGCACTGTTCCATCTATCGAAAACTCATCTTTCTAGCATTTTTGAGAATTTTGAAAAAGATTAGGCTTATGTTGGCCAATCTCGCGATGAACCTTCCCAAAGCCACAATTCTCCCAACCAGTTTCTAAACTTCCTGAACCGTTCTCGAAGGGGTAACATCTAAGACTGCTTGAATTTTCTGTGGATTGACCTCAATGCCTCTTTGGCTAACCATATAGCCCAGAAATTTTTCTCCTCGAACCCCAAATGTTTATTTATTCGTGTTCAGCTTCAATCCAAATGCCCTCAATATCCCAAAATTATGACTGAGGTCAAGCAAGTGGTCTTAGGCCTTTTCTATCTTGACTATCATGTCACCGACATAAACTTCCATCAATTTTTCGACCTCACCTTTGAACATGAAGTTGACTAACTGCTGATAAACTGCCTCAGCATTTTTCAAATCGAACGGCATGATAAGAAAGCAATATAAACTATTAGGAACAACAAAAGATGTTTTATCCCTATCCTCAGGTGCCATGAAAATCTGATGATAGTCTTGAAATGCATCCATCATACTTAAGAATTCACACCCAGCAGTTGAATCAACTAGTAAATCTATTTAAGGTAGGGGTAAGGATCCTTATGGCATACTTTATTCAAATCAGTAAAATCATTACACATCCGCCACTGTCCCTCAGGTTTTGGGACTAGGACAATATTACAAAGCCAAGGGGGATAGTAAATTTCTACAATATACCTTGCATCTAAGAGTTTTCTAACCTCCTCTTTGATGATTTTCTTCCTCTCGGTGTTGAACGTCCTTATCTTTTGTCTGACCGGCTTGTTTGAGGAGTCAATATTGAGGCAGTGCACAATGATATTGGGGTCTATCCCTTGCAGGTCAGATGCCTTCCAAGCAAAAATGTCAACATTTCTCCTCAAAAAATTAACCATGAGACACTCCAAGTGGGGGCCTAAGTCTGTTCCAATATGGGTTATCTTTTTGGGGTTACCCTACTCGAGCTCAATAGTCTTGAACTCCCCGACAGGCTCCACTCTTGTATCTTTCAACTTTTGCTTCTTACCAACCTGGGTCTCTTTGGATTTCACTACAGAGATATCTCCCGAAGTTTTCAACTGCGGTCGAGTTCTCTGCTTGGTTGGCTCGACCAAGATGTTGTAACATCTCCATGCCTTCTTCAAGTTGCACAAAAGCTCACCCGTGCCGACTAGGGTTGGAAACTTAATTTCAAATGATAAGTGGACACAATGGCATGGAAGTCATTGAAGGCAGGTTGGCCAATGATGACATTATAGGCAAATGAGGCGTCGACCACAAGGTAATTCAGCATTAATGTTCTCCTTTGAGAAGCCTCCCCAAAAGATGTAGACAAGTCGATCGACCCATCTGATATGATTTTCGACCCTAAATCCAACCAGTGACATGTGCACATGTTGGAATTTCAACTTGCCCATGTTTATCCTCTTTAGGGGTCAAGATATGAAGATCAAATAGAATACAGAAAGTGTATAAGGCTTATAGTGTATTGGGCATTATCTTGAGCATAGTTAAGTTCAAAGTATTTATAGCCTTCTCCAGGTGTGATTTGACCCTGGTACCCTTATTAAGTGTACTGACTTTTGTCTTTGCCAGGGGGTTGGTAGTCATTCAATGTCCAGATCCTGATATTGATCCAGGTGGCTAAATCTCCTATTTTCCTGAATGAACAGTACCTCTGGAGACGCGTCTCTGCCAAAGGTGGTGGCAGGGTTGGCAAAGTTAGTGGCAGAGTTGACAGAGTTGGTTGCAGTGGCTGTACCGGTTGTCATACATTATTAATGCAAAGGCATGCAGCTTGTTAGACTAATAAATGTGGCAGAGATCTGAGTCAATGCCGGAGTAGATCTTGAGATTGATACATGTCAACCACACCTGACTATTGAAACTTCTGGAATGGTCTGCGATCGTACTAAGTGAGGTCGATACCGATCAACCAAATAGACTTGATGTTGGGCCTCCTGGGCTATCTCATTTAATGTTGGGCCTACTAGGTTATTCCATATCACTGCCACATTAAATACACTGACAAACAGCTTGTCTTCGCATTAAATGCAAAGATCTTCACTATTTCCCAGGATGATGGGGGTGCACCACCTATAAAGAGAGTTCCAAATATAGAAAAGACCTAAAAACCCTCATATAAGGACAAAAGTCCTCGCTATGAGAGCAAAGGTACTATGGACATTTTAATCTCCCACTCGGGACTATAAATACCTCATTGTAGCTGTGTTATAGGGTACATTCACTATACCTTTGGCCCTCGCTCCGCTACTCCAAATTCTGATCGATTATACTAACTTAAGCATCGAAATGTCTTAGCTAAGGGCCTCCTCGGTTAGCCTCACGTGTGTTGCTTGATTGTAGGACTCAGCCTGCTCTCATCACTACATTCATTTTCAACCGACTTTCTGGTCAACTAAAGTGAACTTGGATCCGATGCTCAAGCTACCAGACTTTAGCGTCATCAATCATATTGATTGATAAAATTATCATTGTTATACATTAACATAGTCAAAATTTTGTAAGTAAAAATACTTATAATAATAAATAGATTGTTGGAATTTTCGTGGATGTTGATGTTAGCTAGAAATAAATTACTAGTTATTTGGCCCAACCACATAGTTTCGGATCAAAATAATAAATGAGGTTAAACGGAAAAAAAATGAAGGAAAATTCGCTATAAACATAACATTCACTATAAAAAATTATGCATTTACTGTGAAATTAATTTCATAGCTATAGCTACACATTATAGATACGAATTTTCATAACATATGTAAATTTTTTTAATTATAATCAAAAAAAGGTATCAATAATTAGTCCGTAGCATTACTTGTTTGAAATATAACAAATTACTTATGCATTATCTGTAAAAAAAATTAATATATTTGTAGAAAAAAATGATCATCAATTACAAATTGATCATAACTATGATTAGTTGCAAAAGCATCAGCTTCAAATTTAATCAAGATAATTTCATAGTTAAAATTTTTGCATTTGCTGTAGTTGCCGCCGTAATTTTTTGTAATGATTCAAATTACTTTTACTTGCATGGACTGGAGTTACTTTAAATCAAATAAAAAAGTGATTCATGATTGAATTAAGTTCTGAATCCTTGGATCAAGTTGCTATGAATGTATAAAGGGACCACGGAAACATTTCTCGATCCAAGCACACGAGAAATGGATTAGGAAGCCCAATAATGAAGTGGGCCTTAAAGAAACGGCCTACTGTGTGTGAATTTGAAGGCTCAATAATAAAACAAGGCCCTGGAGAGATGGACTGCAAATGGATTATCATGTTAGTCTTTCCTTCCTCAAAGTGACTATCAGCCCGTTTGATTTCATTTTCATAGGTCTTTTTTATTTTCATCTGGAAATGAAAAATGAAAATTATCATTTTTTATTTATTTTCATTCAATTTTTTTTTCATTTTTAAACTCTTTCTAAATCTATCATATTATCCTCTCTCACATTAATCAAAATCAAATTTAATTTGATATAAAGTACCTATTGTCATTTTATAATTGAAAATTATATATTTTTAAAAAATAAATCTTTTTAAACATAAATAAATATAAATCAACCTACTCTTTAAATCTATACTCATTTTAATTATTACTTCCCAACATTTCATCCAAATACATCTCAATTTTTATTTATATTTCATAACTATTTTTTCAACTTTTAAAAATGCATAAAAACTGAAAATACCTTGGAAAATAAAATCAAACGGGCCATAAACTGCATGTTCTGGAAAAACAAAACTACTATCTGGACCCCAAAAACAGTGAAAAGTCCTTGAAGGAATAGCAATAGCTAATTCTTACTTATTCTTAAATCCGCATCTTTTTATTTGGATTAGTCGTATTCAACTTAAAATTCAATCTGAAAGGATCAATAATTTGCTTGAAAATCGACCGCGCGTGGTTCTTAAAAATGAAATGGTCTGCATCAGCAAAGGCGTGTATCAAAATAGTAGCTACTATATATAAATAAATACATAATCATCCTATTTTGTAGATATTGAATTCATATTTACACTTTTCATATTGCATAGGTTTTTTCATATTTTTACCAAATTCATGTTCTTTTTATGGACTTAAATTTGGAACTTTTTGTTAGAAAAGCACCACCAACAATCTTAATTAGCTCATATGTGATTTTAGATATCAAAGAACTTAGAGGGTGTTTGGGTGAACTTATAAACTCCTCAAAACATTTTATAAGATGTTTGAGTGCTTATAAGAGTCAAAAAATATTTGGTAATTTTTTTTTGAAAAACAGCTAATAAATTCCCAAAATCTTATGTTATGAGCTTATAAGCTCTTTTTAAAAAAGTAAAGAACTTATTTTAAAATCTTAACAAGCCCTCTAAATTTTAAATTATATTAATTACAAAATTACCATTACTAACATCTTATAAGCTTTAAGAGCTTATTTTATTCAAACACTTTAAAAATTTATTTTTTAAAAAAAAATCTAACATCTTATAAATTTCAAAAATATTTTATAAAATGTAATACTTTTAAGTAAGTTTAGCCAAGCATTCCCTTAATCTAAAACCAATACAACTTATAAGTTGAAAAAATTTTCTCCAAACTCACTTAAGAATAATTAGTTAAATTTGAACTTGGTAGAGAAAATTGGATTTTGAGATAGAGTACTCTAACCATTGCCGTGCATATGCAGCCCTATGTCTCGATTTAAAGCCAAAATCTTAGGGTGTCTCCAGAAAGTAATCCATCATCAATACATTGATTTGACATTCAATTCTTTATTAGTGCACTTAATGCTCTTAATTAGCCAGCCCTCTTTAATTAATAATCAATCAACACTTGTGTTTGGATCCAAGTTTTCGGCTGGGAAATTAAGCGGGTGAAAGTTTTTTAGTGAAGCGTGCTTCACATTCTTTATCAAAAGTAAAAATGGGACATCATTAAGAGACATTAGTTGTCAAGTTGACAAAACATTTTTTTCCTACTTCCACGGTTTTCAAGCTTCTGCAATGATATGGGTATAACCCTAAAATAATTATAGAAGGATGAAACATTCCTGTTACGTGAATTTAGTCTTTACTGATCAAATAAGTTAATATTTGTGTTTCTCTTTATGCAGATTGAATTCAATTTGAGTCCATGTAAATTCTAATCCAAATAGAGATTAATCAATTCTTCACAAACTGTTCAAAGTGTTTGATAAGTGTCTCTGAACGTCATATATATGTATATATATGTGTAGTTCATCACACACAACTATGTATAATATAATATATTTCCTTTTTAGTAGCTTTTAGCCCAATAGTAGAAGTCGCACACGTAAAATATGATATCAGAGTTTCAAACTCTAACAAACTCATAACACCCGTCCGCATAAATAAAAATATATATAGCACACTTTTAACCAAACCCTAACTAATGCTGCCTTGCTTCAATTGTTCTCCATATTCGCTTTATTATTGGATCATGTCAACTATTTCACTGAAATCTTGAAACTCCAATCAACATCAATCTTGAGGCCTTGTTGAATCTCAATCTCAATTCTTTACTTGATTCGATCCCAACTCAACTTTAATTAATTTAAATAAATTCCCTTGATTTGATTCTATCCCAACTCAAATTTTAGTTCAAATAAATTCCCTTGACTTGTTTCAATCCCAACTCAACTTCTAGTGCAAACATAATTTGTTTGAATAATTATTCAAAATTAATTGCAACCATCTCCATATTACTTGTACCATTTAATGATGTAATAATCTATCTAAGTTATCATTTTGATAAAAAAAATGTGTAAAGCTTAGTCCACTCATCTTTTTGTATAGTTGTTAAGAATAATTTTTGTAGTACATAATTCGGAAAATTGCTATTAATTGTCAAATGCATATATAATATGGTTCATTTATGATGTATGGTGAGATGGCTAGGCTAGGGTTACTTGGGGCTGGAGTCTCAAACAAGTGGGCGGCCGTATGTCAAATAATACAAGCAAAATTGCACCTTTTCCGCTGGGCGAGCCACGTATTAAGCCCAAATCACATGTACATGCATATTTATCTCCCCAACTGAAGATTAATTATGCAAACTGGAACCTAATGATCATAAGTAGGCCGCTGTTCGCTTATTTACTTAATTTATACCGTCTAATCGGTCAGATTCCCCTCCTTATATTAAACGATGGATCCACGATAATCATTTTAAAATTTTCTCTGCACTAAATGTACTTTATACAAACACACACCCACACACACACATATGTATGTGTGTGTGTGTGATGTGCATCCTCGATTGAATTGACAAATACGAACGTGAAATCCTGTCCTCAACACGAACAAACAGATTTGGGTTTAGCTTAAGAGAAAATATTTGAACTTCTTTCTTGTAGATGATCCTCGCTAGCTTCTCAAACTAAAGAATAATTATAGGAGATGTAAGAAGAGCTACAATTTCTTGCAATAGCACTAATTTGTTGCTTCTTTGAGGCTCCTTCTATATATTCAACGAGGAAGAAAAAAGAACCGACTCAAAATAGCTTTTAAAATTGAGCTTGAAGGTTGATGTACTGTAGTCTCGAATTGGGGACAAGTTTCAAATTTTACCATAATGTTTCATGAGTCTTTATGATTCTTGGTGATTGTGTCCAAATTAAATTTTGTGGTTATAATTAAGCACATATTAATACAAATAAATAAATATATTGTACTTATATCGATCTATATTATATAAAAAGGGGGGAAAAAGTTATACTTATAAGTGGCGATTTTCATGTCATTACATCAAATTTTGACATACCTATTTTGTATTGAAATAGTTACATACATTCAATCTAACACAAACGGAAGAAAATTTTGAATGTTATTTTGGAATTTCATATTTTATAATTACTCAATATAACACCAACTACATTTTGCATCACACTACTTTTTATCAGGTGATGTTGGCTTGTTCTTCTTATTCATAGTTTTTATGTTTTTTTTTGGGTGAATGATGTGTTTTGATACAAAGTAAGGTTTTCTTGCTTAGGATGTGATTGGTAAACGATGCTCTAATTATTGACATTTTATAATGTTGGGAAAATAGACAGTATTAATAATTTTTGAATAAAATTTTGTATATTTCTTTTTAGTTTTTGAACTTTTTTTATATTAAGATTGTTTGACATAATGTAAGTCTAAATTAATTTGATGTTAATATTACATGCTATTCAATGTTGATATGAAATAACTCAATAAGCCTATTTAGCCCAACAAGCCCAATATCAATTATGGGCTAAGCCATTCGATAACAATTATCTGGTCGAGTATATTGCTACCAACCGCACTTGATAGAAAGTTTCATCTGTTCTAGCATATTCTACCATATGCACAATCAACTAGCCATGTTTGTTCGATTGATATCGACCTCATGACTCACCCCGATGCTGACTCAGATCCATGTCGCATTAATTACTCTGACAAGCAACATGCCTTCTTATTAATAGCACGTGACAACCAGTACAGTTGCTACCACCAACCCTGCCACCACCTTTAACAGGAAAGCGCCTCCACAGTTACTGTTCACCCTGAAAAACAGAAAATTGTGTCACCTAAAATAGTACCGAGATTTGGAATGACCACAATCCCCTTAAAGGACTAAAGCCCAATGCATCTAATAGGGGCATTTTCGACAAATCACACACAAAGAGAATGCTATAAATACTTCATAGTCAACCATGCTCCAAATAATACCAAACACACTATAAGCTCTCAATATTCTGTTCAATTATTATATTTCGATCAGAACTGACTTGAGCGTTGAAATGCCTTAACTGAGGGCCCCTCGGCTAGTTTAACGTGTGTTGCTGTTGCAAATGTCAAACCTCGAGAATAACATCAATTGGATTACTTAACCTCTTTGGTCGGATCTACCCCAAACAGTACTCTTTCACTATAAACGACTTTCAACCTCATCAAATATGATTATCATTAAAATTATGCACTATAAAAAAATGTGGTGTGATAGAACTATAATTAATTATTTATTCCAAATATTCACTAAATTTGCAAGTTATCTGTTTATTTAAAACCGTTTATTCATCATCATTTACTATTTCTTAGCGCGTTACTGGCCAAATCAGTTAAGCACTTAATTGGCTCAACGTGAATTGATTCACTCAGCTACGATCCAACGTACACTTCATAATTAAAAAAACAAGCACCATAAAACTACATACTGTTCAGTCAAAGAATGACTATGGAGAATTGATCTAAAGGGGCCATTTTAATTTCTAATGTACAATAAGAACTAGAATGTTCTATTGTTTATCAATGTAATTAATTAATGTGACAAGTGTTACTACGTTAATTAACAAATTAGTTTTTCCATTTCGCTACGCCACCCCCACCCCACCCCCCCTTCAAGCACTGATTTCCGATGACAGATGGTCGACCAAAATTGATCTTTGTGGACCAGACTCAAGAAATTTTTCCCTTTCACTAGTTTACAATATATTGTCTCATTGACCATATAGGTGTGATCTCAAGTCTAATTCTTTAAACACAACAACGCCAGCTGTTATTACATATACTCCTAGTTTTATGCTGCTTCCAATTGATAACTGTACTCAACCTATTACCATTTGACGAATCATGTGTGGCTTTAATAAATTATAACCGATCTTATGTTGACAATTAATAAATTAAAACAATATATACTCGGTTCTCTCCCACTTAATCGCTTGATGACAAATTATAAAGTTCTCGAAATATATTTTTTTTGTGATGAGGTATCTGGAGCATATAGTAAATACAAATTCTTTTATGAAAGAACAAATAAATTGCATTCAATATATTGAGATATCAATAACAAATTTCGTGCAAGTAATAGTGCCAAAGCAAAATATATTATTAATAATGAAAATTAGTATTAAAACATAGTGTTAATACTAATATTTTGGCAGCATTCGAATCCAACACTTGTAACAAAGTTTATCATATTTTTGAGGACGCGGGAGACAGAATCAGTTGCTTTCCGATGTCACTAATTAATTTTTTTTTATGACAATAAAATTTTCTTTTCATTCGGACATGAAAATTATATCTCATTGAGTAACTTTTTTATATTTAACAATAAATTTGAACATTATAACCTCGTTCCATATATAAAATACTGAATTTTTTCCCATTCCAAATCTACCCTTTGTTAAATTTTATTTGTTGTATTTATGTTATTTTAGTATTCTCTCTAATTTTTCTTTTCTTTTCTCTTCTCTCTCTCTTTTTTTTTTACTTTGATATATTTCTCTCTATAGGTTTTTCTACCACTAACCTACTTGTAATAGTGATAGCATATATATATATATATATATATACCTGACTCACTGTGTTAGCTAGATTTCATAAAACTTCTGCGGCTTATACTTTCATTACACCTCCGAATTACAATGTTGGATCAATTCGAACTCCACTCCAACAAAAAAGCCATGAACTTTTCTCCAAGAAACACGCTTAATTCACTTCGATTTTTCTCTTTCAAATGTTCCCAGCTCTTCTTAATTCTTCTCTTCCAAGTTTTCATTCTAAGCTTCTTTTCTTATTCTCCTTCAAAACCCGTATCTGTTCATCAAGTGATCCAACAAAAAATTCGTCCAACGCCATCTCCGGATTCTGAAAAGTGCAAGAATGGGTTAATCTACGTATATGAACTCCCCGCCATGTTCAACAAAGAGTTGTTGGACAACTGTCTCGATTTAGACCCTTGGCACTCCCGCTGCAATGCGATTTCAAACGAAGGGCTGGGGCCGAGAGCCACCGGAATTTGTGCCGTGCCGGAAAATCTTTCAGCAGCGTGGTACTGGACGGACATGTTCGCCGGCGAGGTCATTTACCACGCTAGAATCTTGAAGCACAAGTGTAGAACTGTGGAGCCAGAATTGGCTACGGCTTTCTACATACCATTCTACGCTGGAGTCGCAGTGGCAAAGTATTTGTTCACAAACCACACGGCGAAACAGCGGGATTGGCATTGTGAGAGGCTAGTCAGTTGGGTCCAGGATCAGCCGCCCTGGAGGAGATCAAACGGCTCAGATCACTTCATCATGCTCGGTAGAATGACATGGGATTTTCGACGGTCTAGAGATGAAGACTGGGGTTCCAGCCTGATTTACATGCCCGCAATGAAAAAGATCCTACGGCTCGCAGTAGAAAGAGACCCTTGGGACAAGCTGGAGATCAGTGTGCCGTATCCCACTGGATTCCACCCAAAGTCAAAATCAGAAATTGATCAGTGGTTGAATTTTGTACAGAGTCGTAAAAGAACAAGCCTGTTCACATTCGTCGGAGGCAAACGCAAAGTGAAGGGTGATTTTCGAACCCTACTATTGAGTCACTGTTATAACGAGTCGGGCACGTGCCGAGTCGTCGATTGCTCAGGAACTCGGTGCTACGATGGCACGTCGGAAATATTGGAGGCATTTTTGGACTCGGACTTCTGTTTGCAGCCTAGGGGCGACGCATACACTAGAAGGTCAACCTTTGACTGCATGTTGGCCGGTTCAATACCGGTTTTTTTCTGGAAAAGAAGTATTTATCATCAATACGGCTGGTTCTTGGGTGATGATCAGGAGAAATTCTCCGTGTTCATAGATAGAAAAGATGTAAGGAATGGCACGTCGATAAGACGAGTGCTGGAAGGATATCGTAGAGACGAGGTGAAAAAAATGAGAGAAAAAATTATTAGTTTGATCCCAAATTTTATTTATAGTTTGATGGGCAGTGATGAAGTGGGGAGTAGTAAAGATGCTTTTGATCTTGCCATTGATGGAGTTTTGAGGAGGTTGAAAGAAGGAAAAAGGGATGAAGAATGTTAGTTGAGATATAGAAATGATCAATTATTCATACGCAAGACCAAATAGTATATGTTTAAAAGTTTCCACATTCTTGATTCTGGTACCATTCGGAGTAAACATTAAAGAACATAATTTCAAAAGGTATTATCTTCAAACAACACAATTTCAAAAAGTGACTATCTTCAAAGAGCAAAATTTCAAAAGTGATTATCATGGAAGAGCACGTGGATAGAGGTAATAATTGTTGCTTTAATAAAGTAAGATTAGCACTTCATTTATATATTTGTGTCAAAGTCACTGTTTGTGCATGCATAATTGTATTTCATTTTTTTAAAAGTTTCGGATAGGGAAGGAGCTAATTCTAAGCTAAAATTCAATAAAGTTCCGCTGCTTTATGTTAGAGCTTGAATTTCATAAATAGAGCCCGGCTTCTCCTCAATAGTCATGTAATGCTCGAACTTTGTGCATTAGTAAAATTATGCAATTTGAGCTTAATTCATTTATTGGAAAATATAAACTTGTTTGTGAAAGAGATTTATGATATGAAATTTAGAATTATTTTTTACAAAGAAATGCGAATCAGTCTATTTTATAGGTGTATTAGATCTATTAGGTTGCAAAAATTGACCCAATGGACTTGCAAACTATCAAATTCAAAAGGGATTAAAATCAGGACTTTGCAAAAGTAGGAGATTTGCAAAGGATTGAAGGCTTAATTTTCCCACGTAGAAGTTGGGAAAGTTCTAAGTCAATCAAGAGGTAGCGTTTCTTTTGTTGTGACAAATGACAATAAATTTAAAATGTTTTTTTTTTTTTAAATGTAGGCCTATACTATTTTATCAATATGTAGGGTGAGAATGTTGTCATGTAGAATGATCAAACGATTGCGTGCTTATGTCATTCTAACTATGTTCGAACTATTCTTGATCCAATCAAAAAGATATAGATCCTATAAGATTTTTAAGTATTTCTAATCTACTCAAGAATATTTTATTTTATTTTTTTAAATTTTACTCTCGTCAATTTCTAGACAGTTAATAATATTATTAAAAAATAAAATAGCAAATTCAAGAAATATATAATGAAGCACGAGTATGACTTGCTAAAACTGAAACCATCTTAAACACTATAAATTTGAGTTACAATGCAAATCTGAAGTCAAGGACTGGTCACCCGAGCGAGCTCATCTCATTTGGACCTCCAACAAAGGCAAATTAGATTGGGCTGTTAAATAACTGGGCTGCTGACACTCCTGGGTGATTCAGTTGGGTTAAATCTAAAATTCGGTTGGGTCCCGATCCAGCGACGAGCCTTCTCTCGTCTCTACAAAAGGCAAAAAAATTTAGCACCCCACTTTAGAGCAGCCAAGGGATCGGATTTCGGTCTAAATTCGATTTAAATTTTAAAATTTTTATCTAACAAAAATATTTGATTGATTAAATTAAATTATAAATATTTATAATTCGAAATGAGTGAATCAGATATGAAATTAAACAGTCCAATCTGTTAAACAAATATGAACTATAATATTTTTTTATTAAATGAATACTCTTTTATATAATATTAACAAAAATTTTAAAATAAAATTCATATATTATATTGACATAATATCTATATTAATGTCTATATTTTGCTATTAATATTGAATTTTTAGCCTAAAAATAAGAGAGATTCTGATAAAATATCGAACATAATAATATAAAATGATTTATTTATACTTTAATCTAATGTGAAATAGAAGTTTAATATTTAAATATTTAACTTTTTAATAATTTATTATAAAAAAATTTGTTAAAAAAATTCAGATATGACATAATTTTATTTCATAAATACAATATTTTTAAACAATTCAAAAGAAAAAAGAAAAAAATATTAAATCAGGTCAAATTTTTTTATCGAATTTTGAATATTCATTGAACTTGATTATGATATTAACTAATAAAAATCCTATAGCATATTAGATTGGATTAGAATATGAATTTTGATAATCGGATTCAAATTTAAATACGACGACTCTGATTCAAATTTGATCCATTGACAGTTCTATCTGACTTCTAATTTAAAATATAAATTGAAAATATGATCATCAATGAATTGAATTTTGAATTTGATTCAAATTCTAATCGAATTTTAGAATTTTTAATCGATTAAAGTATTCGACTGATCAGTTCAATTACAGATATTCGTGATTCAAAATGAACGAATCAATTATGAATTTAACAATTTAATTCATTAAAGAAGAAATCTTGTCATTTCTTAAGTTTGAATTGTGAATTTTTAGTATGTAAATTACGAATTTCCACAGCAGTAAAGTGAAATTTCCACTTTTAAATAGTTAGAGCGAACTCAAAATGCTGGAACATGACCAATAAATGAAAATTTTTGCCAGCTAGATATCAGAATTTATGCTAGATATTGGAGAAATTTAATGAAGAAAAAACTGTTTAAGTAGCATGTAGATCGGCTCAATAATTGAATAGGAACTTAAGGTCACGTCCCGGTGGTCCCATACCATATGAATGGTTTTTAATAAGAGATGGAACGTCTTTTAATTTTGTTGGCTCTTCACGGCCCATCACGAGGGACACGACCCAAGACCCAAGTACTGATTTGGATACTTCATTAAAGACAAAAACACAAAGAAAGAGGGAGAAAACATGTGCTTGTTTCTTGGTTATTGACAGTTAAACAGTACCTAACGATGAGGTGATATAAATGTAAGTGCAATTTTTTGTTTTCTGAGATACATTATTAAATATATTATGTGATCTGGGTAAAGTAAATATATAAGCTACAAATCAAAGCCCAAAATTATTCCTGAAAGAACCATGGGACTGTTGAATTATGCCCAATATATGTAGTTGTTTGAGCTAAAGTCAACCTCTCTTCTTGTCACTACAAAAGCTCTTAAGATTTGGCATTTATGATGTGCCTGATATTTATTAATTCTTATATTTTCTCTACAAATTGCCTTCTTTCACAAATTCAATCTTGAGCATTAGAGGATTTTTTTTCTTCAAAGGATACATTAACAACCCTAACGGATTGTTATTGGTTATAAGATTAGGTCTCCAGTGGATATTTTGAGTTTGGAGACATTCGAATCTGCAACAAGAATGAATATTCTCAAATTCACATAATTATGTATTCTTATTCTCGTTAAAATGTAAAATTGACATTGTTTGAATTATGAATTGAAAATTTTATGGCTATGTTTGAGAGTGTTTTCCTGAAACAATGTTTTGAGAAAATATGGCCAAACATGTGTCTTTATTCCTTCAATTTCTTTATAATTAACGTTCCCAAAAAGCCTTTGTCCTTCTACCAAATAACCAAATATTCCCTTGATTTTTCATTGCATGCTTTGACCCAAGTACAATGCTTCTCTCTCTCTCTCTCTCTCTCTCTCTCTCTCTCTCTCTCTCTCTCTCT
>JACGDI010005774.1:685530-710338 GCA_014898725.1 Jacaranda copaia
CAATATCATTATTCTCGCTGAAGTTCAAAATGCAAACTAGGGGTGGACAGCATGCAGTAGAAATGGATGTCGTCTTTGTACGAGGAGTAGACGCGTGTGCAATTTTTAACATAGATGCCGATAATTTAGAAATATAGCGTAAGATGAAATTTAAACGTTGAGAATTAAATGAAACTGAAGCACACCAAATAGGAGCCGACAACTTTATTTTGGCGTCGATGCCCAAGCCAAGCATTTAAGCCCTTTTATCTCGCAATTATTGACTTGTCAATTACAGTTCCAAATCAAAATGTGACACTTATTAGTACAACTTCGATTTTTCACTTTTTCATTTCCGTGAATTGCGTAATGCTTGTGAAACTATAAGCCGGGAGGCCGCCTTAATCGTTGGGTCCAAACAGAACTTTATGGTCAGCTTTTTATTTCTTTTGGTAAAGCTAATTTCAGTTATAGAAAAAAGCTTTGGCTATGTTTGGTTACCTTTTGTCAAACATATAATCTATTTTTCTGTCAAGATAATTATTATTAATTTCAAAATATTTCTTCAAATTAATTAATTTATTATCAAAAATTTTATATACATACACATACACATCGTAATATTTTATTATTATTTTTATAATAAAAAATATTATTTAATTCTATTTTTGCCCTAAAAAACTAACAAAAAGCATATATTTAATTGCTACAATAGAAATTATCTCCTCTCAAAATATAAACAAACATGCAAAAAATTTTTAAAATAATTTTTTTACTATTCCCAAAGTATAAACAAACGTATATCATATTCTCCAACACAAATTTCACGTTCCCCAACCCCACTCCCAAAAATTTATTATCTCAAAATACATAATTCATATCCAAACATTACATTTGAGTTTCTGATTGTTTAAATACTCTTTGAACCCATAAAAGCGTATGTAATGTAATGATTGAGTACAATAATTTGGTGCGGTGTTTTGTGTATAATTTTGGCACGCAGATGTGAGGAGAGGAAAAGAAATAAAAATAAAGAATGAAGCATGAGAAATATAATAACAATAAAAATCCACCAAAATATGAAGCTATTTTTATCATTTAATTTGATGTCACTTTTTGTGACAAGGGATAGTTCAGTTAAATTGAGTGGATTTAAGGTTTTTTTAGACATAATAAGTTCAATTTTGAAATATTGCCAAAAGAAATTTAGAAAGAAAGAAAATGCTCGACAGACGAAAGAAATTTATGAACTATTCCAAAGTCATTTATTCTTTTAATATAAGAGGGAATATAATATCATTATATTTAAACCATCATACATCAATAAAATCGAACTTTTTGATATTATGCTTTGCTCCAAAGAGTTTTATTGATTATGCTGTAAAAAAAACTTAATTCATAGAGTTTTTAGGTCTAATTCAATACGAAATAAGCATTAATTTATTTGTTAAATACAATTTAGATTCTCTGTTTTAAACGTTGTTGAATTTTTTATTTCGTGTTTTATGTATATATTAATACACTTATTTTGTATGTATAAAACAAAATACAAAATAAAGTAGGAATCATAATATAAGATCTAGTATGATTCAAGCATTGGCTTCACTTAATTCTTTGTCAGTCAACTCCGAAGATGTTTCCACAGGATATTCATTCATTCAAGGTCCGTCATCTGTCTTCTTTTTCCTAAAATCTTCCCATATCAACGATAAAGTTACCCCTTCACTTTTGCCTAAATTCTAATACAGTATCCCTCTTCACTTTATTACAATAAATACCATTAAACAAAAGGCACCAATATTTTCCCCATTCCTGATTTGCTACTATTCCTCTTATTACCAACATAGCTCATCTCTTCGGGCAAAAAGCTGCCAACTTAAATCGCGATTTTCTTTCAATTTAATCATAATCACAAAATCGGCGGCACCATCTCTTCCTGAACAAAATTCAATTCCCCACCAGTACACAGATGAAATGATCAGATGAAAACGCCCCACGTTGTCGCCTGTCGGTGATCATCTCCACCTCACCTCGTAGTCTCAAACAACATAAACCGTAAAACACGTTTTCTTCTTAGACACATCTCTTTCTTCTTTTCTTTCTCCATTGGTACAATTTTCCCTTCTCCTTTTTCTACGTTATTATTCTTAACATTCAATTATGCTTGCTCCGTACTCGCCGGAGGTCCAAGCTCAGAAGAAACCACCCCAAACCCTCAATTTCGTGAACATAGTGAGAACCCATATTTCTTCACACCCTCATTTGTGGCTCTTCTTCACTTTCCTCCTGATCCAAGTTCTAGTCATTTCCGTCGCTCGCAATCCACCGCTATGTTTCCCCGACCGTACCGCTGCCGCCGCCCCTCAGTTCCCACCCCAAGACGCCGTTGTACACAACGCCACTCAAGCCGAGCCCACCTCGCTTTCCCACAGTGAAGAATGCGCCTTCGGCAGAGTATATGTCTACGACCTTCCTTCCATGTTCAACAAAGACTTGTTGTTGCACAATTGCACCGACCTAAACCCGTGGAACTGGCAGTGCGGCATCGCTGCCAACCACGGCTACGGAGGAGCCGCCACGGAACTCCGCCGTCTCTTGCCGGAAAATCTCTCTAAATCGTGGTACCAAACCAACCAGTTCGCCTTAGAGTTAATATTTCACCAACGTATTGTGAAGCATAAATGCAGAACCCTGGAGCCGGAATCGGCTACGGCAATCTACATTCCCTTTTACGCTGGACTTGCAGTGGGAAAGTACTTATGGTTAAACGACACCGCCAAACGAGACTGGCATTGCAAGATGATGCTGCAGTGGGTCGAGAATCAGAAGTACTGGAAGAAATCCAACGGCTCCGATCATTTCATGACGATTGGCAGAATCACGTGGGATTTCCGACGGCTGACCGACCCGGGAAAAATCTGGGGCTCCACTTTTCTAAACATGCCGGCGATGCAGAAAGTCACCCGCTTCATCATAGAGAAGGCCCCGGGGGATAAACACGATGTAAGTGTACCTTACCCCACTGGCTTCCACCCCAAGACAAAAGACATCCTTAGTCAATGGCAAAACTTCGTGCGGAACTATAAACGCTCCAGCCTCTTCACTTTCATCGGAGCGACGCGTGGCTGGGTCAACCACGATTTCCGAGGGCTTTTGCTGAGTTACTGTTACAACGAATCGGGTTCTTGCCGGGTCGTGGACTGCGCCGCGGCTCAGTGTTCCACCGACTCGTCCGTAATACTGGAAGCTCTGCTGGGGTCCGAGTTCTGCTTGCAGCCAAGAGGAGATAGTTTTACTCGGAGGTCGGTTTTTGACTGCATGGTGGCCGGTTCGGTGCCGGTTTTCTTCTGGAAGAGGACGGCTTACGACCAGTATCAGTGGTTCTTGCCGGGTGAGCCGGACAGCTTCTCGGTCTTTATAGACCACGAGGAAGTAAGGAATGGAACTTCTATAATAAAACCAGTTTTGATGAGGTATAGCAAAGAGGAGATCAGAAGAAAAAGAGAGAGAGTGATTCAGACTATTCCTAGGATAATCTACGGCCTGCCAAACGGAGGATTAAGGGATTTTAAGGATGCTTTTGATATTGCTCTTGACGGGATTTTAGAGAAGATTAAGGAGGAAAAAGAATGGTCTGATTTCTTGTGATGAGAAAAGAAGTAAGAATGGGACTAAACTATCCACTAGTCTTGTCCGGAGGGCAACATTTTAGGATTGCTCGAGAAACAAACGAAATGTGCAGAAAAACCTGAGATTATCATAGTTTCGTCGAGAGATATGGCAACATTTTTATTGTCATAGAAATTGTGTACAATGTGAGAGTTCCAGCGACAGCAATGCTCCACATATATCGCAGAATGCTTTTACTTATGGGGTATTAAAATTTTTTTGAGGGTTGTATCTGGATATTACTTATACTTTACTTGGATAATATATGATTATGAAAAAGTTTAAAGTTTTAGTAATTATTTTTAAAATTATTATGATGAATCTACTAATTAGTATTCTAACATACTCAGAAATCAGAGGCTATTTGGCCCAACAACATAAGTTTTATATATAAACTGTGATGTTAAATTCAAACTTACCTGGTGATTATTAATGCGCATGTGTATTTATATAAGAAGAAAAATCCCAACGTACTCAGAAACATGAAACTTAAAATTTATTCCGTTCAAACATGTTCTTTTGATGATGCACACAAATTGGGCTCTAATTGGTTTTCAGGTGGACTCATGTTGGACGAGCCCAAGCCTGATGCCAAACTAGCCCAATGTCAAAATATTCTAAAATTTCTGCAAAAATATTCTAAAATTTTTCAAAGACCAAGCTACAAGGCTACAAAAATGCAGCTCTAGCATTCACACCACACAATATTTTGTTTGTGATTAATTTCTCGTTGATTGTCTCAAGTCGTATCCATCATTTTCCAAAACCAAACAAGTATTCAAACTTCGTAAAAGATCCCAAAGGGCAAAGACCAAGAACAGCGCCTCTAACGGAGAAATCAGGGAAACCACGGTGGCTAAGAATGCCTTAACGTAGCCCGCCCAACCTCACCATGGAGACAATCTGGCTATACACATTGCTGTCCCTCTTCCTTCTTCTTCTACTATTCAATTTTGCAGCCAGAAGAAACCCAAAACTTCCACCAACTCCGGCGCCAGCACTTCCTCTAATAGGCCACCTCCACCTCCTCAAACTTCCTCTACATCGAACATATCACAGATTCTCCCAGAAATCAGGTCCCATATTCTCTCTGCGCATAGGCCGCCGTCTAGTGGTGGTGGTCTCCTCCCCCGCCGCCGTCGAGGAGTGCTTCACCAAGAACGATATAGTGTTGGCCAACCGCCCTCGTTTCATCGTCGGCAGGTATATCGGCTACAACTATACCACCATCGTGGGTTCCCCATATGGCGACCACTGGCGCAACCTCCGCCGCTTCACGGCGACGGAGCCTAAACATGTTTCTCTCCACAAGAGAAGATGAAATCAGACTCCTATTACAGAAGCTCTACCGAAATTCAAAGTCTGACTTTGCAAGAGTTGAACTAAGGCCTTTGTTCTCTGCTCTATCCTTCAATATTATCATGCGTATGGTGGCTGGGAAACAGTATTTTGGTGTAGGTGGGGAAGATGAGGGGGCGGAGGAGTTTCGGGAGCTTATAGATGAATTTTTCAAGCAAGCTGGTACGTCAAATCCAGCAGATTTTATTCCAGTGTTAAGATGGATAGATTACAAAGGTTATGAGAAGAATCTGGCAAGGATAACCAGGAAAATGGACGAGTTCTTACAAGGCCTGATTGATGAGCGTCGCTGCAATAAGGAAACAAATACCATGATTGATCATTTGCTTTCTTTACAAGAATCACAGCCCGAGTACTACACAGATTTAATCATCAAAGGTGTCGTGATGGTGAGTTTTGAGGCTTGAAATTCAAGTCTTTCTTCTAACTTTTGTTATGCAAAATAGCACATACACGCGCGAACAATTAAAGATAACAGCAGAGAAAAAAAAAATCATATCAATGTCTCTTACAAAATTTGTAATTTTTTTTATATTTTCTTCAGAATTCATCTGGATTAAATGAGTCCAAAATCATAATATATTTTAGTCCATCTATATCGCGGGGCACTGAGCTGCACTGAGCTTGGACCCATTGACGTCCACCCCTATTAATGCAGACCTCTATCTTTTATTCTATTCGAATCGCACCTCTTATCCTTTATTCCATTCGAATAGCACCATAGGCTTTTTGAATCTATCAAATTGAAATCATATTAACAATTTTTATCAATTCATTATGGTAGTATGAATTCCAATTGGCATACAGGTCATGCTAAACGCTGGAACAGACACATCGGCAGTGACAATAGAATGGGCAATGTCTGCTTTACTCAACCATCCCGAAAAGCTGGAGAAAGCTAGATTGGAACTGGACAGAAATGTGGGCAACGATCGCCTCCTCAATGAATCAGATTTATCTAAGCTTCAATATCTTCAACACATTATTTCTGAAACCTTCCGATTATTTCCAGCAGCACCATTACTACTGCCCCACGAATCATCAGCTGATTGCAAGATTGGGGGATACGAAATCCCGCGCGGCACAATCTTGCTTGTGAATTCCTGGGCCATTCACAGGGACCCCATGATTTGGGATGATCCCACAAGCTTCAAGCCTGAGAGATTTGAAGCTGGAGAAGTTGGGCCAACAAAACTGATGCCGTTTGGGATGGGAAGGAGATCGTGCCCCGGTTCTGGGCTAGCCCAACGGGTTGTGGGTTTGGCCATAGGATCTTTGATACAGTGTTTTGAGTGGAAACGGATTGATGACGCTGACGTAGATTTGACGGAAGGAAAAGGGTTATCGATGCCTAAAGCTCTCCCGCTGGAGGCCAGGTGCAAGGCACGCAGTGTAATTCCCAATGATGTTTCTAGAGCTGTTTAAAATGTTTCTGGTTTTCTTTCACTCTTTGTTTCTCTTTTGGGTTTTGATTTTAGAATAATGGAGAACTGAACATGAATTGGTTGTGTAGATTCTACTTTCATGCTCGATTCACTTAGACCATTTTATTCTATTTTCTGAAAGTATTTTCATTCTCTAGTAAAAAGAAATAATGAAAAATTAGTTATAAGTATGAGTTTAAAAATAAAATATTGTTTAAATGTTTTACTTAAAATAAAATGATTGTGTAGAATGCAATATTGTTTGAATATTTTGTTTACAATAAAATAATTGTGTAGGATTGAAAATTAATTATATTTAGATATTATTGTATTTTTGTATTAAAAATCATACAAATAAAAGTAGAAGAAAATTATGAATGAAAATGAAAAGAGAAAATGCAATAGCATGTTTAAAAAAATATGCTGACAACGAAAATATATGTAAAAATAAAAAAAAAGTTGATGCCTTTTATTTTCATTTCTTCTATTTTTATTTTCATAAGAAAATAAAAATTCTTATAAAAATAAATTTTGAAAACAAAACCAAAGGGGCACTTATTCACCTCAAAAGGAAATCCCTTCAAATACTTTGCAAATTAAAATGAAAGCAAATAGATTATAACAAATAATATGTTCATATACAATTTGTTTATAGTTTTTTAGTATTTAATGTAGGTAGAATTGAGGGATTTAAAACCCGAAAACATAGAGAAGAATCAGAAGGTCGTTCAGTAAGTTTCAACGATAATTTTTTGAGACCTAAATCAGTGGAAATATAGAGGTCGAAGGAAGTGAAGTTGAACACAGAGAGAGAAGTACGGAATTAGGTTAAATTTTACTATTATTATCTTTTCTCTGTTTGAATTTATTTAGAATTTGGTATTCATCACATCAAATTAGACTTTGTAGCAACATCATGTACAGTAATTCTCAAATGAAAATAGGAATTGAACCTCTTATTGTTACTTTTTAGACGGGGACAACTCTAGTATCCTTGGCCGCCAGTCACGTGGTCTTCAAATCAATCATTCCTCAATCCTCAGGCGACGGAATCAAAGCTCATTCACATAATCCAACCAGTACTGGTTGACTTCAAGTCAATCTCACCCTTTCCCTTATGACATTTAAGTAATTTAACTCACGAATTAAATTCCGTGTTGCTACAGGCATGCTTGTCCTCTCTCATTTTCTTGCATAATATTCCTTCCTGATTGTTTTTCTCCACCAGACATATCCATGGAAGAATTCAAATCCCAGAAGATATTTTCCTGTGTTTCCATTTGGTTTCTCCTCCATTTTTCCACTCTTTTCATTCCTTCGGTATCTTATGCTTTACCAGATCAGTTCTTCATCAACTGCGGCTCAGCTTCTAGCCTCCCCGTCTACGGCCGGAACTTCACCGGAGATGAAAATCCCCGGAACTTTACGTTATCCTCCGGCCACAGCGAGGCAGTTGAAGAACCCAGTTCATATCCACTGTATCGGAGTGCAAGAATTTTCAGAAAACCATCTTGGTATCATTTTGATATGGGCCAAAATGGCACTTACGTGGTAAGCTTCCATTTCTTTCCCTTTTCCTCTTGGGGAAACCTCTCCGACGCTCGTTTCAGCGTTTTGGCTTCTGGGTTTTTTCTTTTGTCCAATTTCAGCTATGAAAATCATCTGGGTTTGCCACTTATTGAAGAAAAGTTCTTGCTCAAAGTTCCTCAAGGAAAGTTCAAGATTGGTTTTTTGCCGTATAACAAGAATTCTTTTGCTTTTGTCAATGCAATAGAATTATTTCTTGCCCCAGATGACCTTATTCCTGATTCTGTTGTTCATGTAACTCAAGAAGGAAGTAGTGAGGAGGATCGTAGTGGGCTGCTAAATAGTACTCCTTTGCACGTTGTTCATAGGATTAACGTTGGAGGGCCAAATATAAAGCCTAACAATGATTCATTGTTGAGGTATTGGATTCCTGATGATGATTATTTACTCAAAAAGAGTTCTGCCAGGAATAGTGAAGTTTATGCTTATAAAGTTAAATACCAGAATGGAGGAGCCACAGAGTTTGATGCTCCTGATTCTGTTTACAATACTGCCAAAGAAATGAACATTGATACTGGCAGCCAACTAAATTATTTCAACATTTCGTGGCGTTTTGATGTGAAGAAAGGAGCAGACCACCTTGTCCGAGTGCACTTTTGTGACATTGTTTCTCGAACCACGAACGAATTTCTGAGATTCAATCTCTATATCAATAGTAAGTTCAGTCAAGAGATATATCCTTATGGCGTTTTTTCTCAGCTGGCCGCTCCTTTCTACCAAGATTTTGTGGTGGATTCAGACAATTCGGGCTTTATGTTTATCAGCGTCGGCCCCAAAACTGATTCAAATAATCAAACGGCTTTTCTGAATGGGGTAGAGATTATGGAGCTTATCAGGGCTTCAGCTCCAGGAGATTCAACAAGAAAGCACTTGCTAATAATCATTATTGGTTCTTCTGTTGGAGGGGTAATTTTAGTCCTCATTATCTTCAGTGTGCTCTTCTTGGGTTTGAGAAAGAGGAAATGGCAGCATGTTGAGGCTTTTGACTGGCCATTGGTACCTTTTCAAGGAGGAAGTTCCTATAGCCGGACGACTGTTAGAACGGCCAGCAGCTCCCCTCTTGATGATTTAAACCTCGGTTTAAAGATCCCTTTCTCTGAAATTCTTTATGCCACAAAATCATTTGATCCAAAACTGATGATTGGTGAAGGAGGATTCGGGAAAGTCTACGAAGGAATGCTGAGAAACGGGATGAAAGTTGCTGTAAAAAGAAGCCAGCCAGGACATGGGCAGGGCCTGCCAGAATTCCAAACGGAAATAATGGTGTTATCCAAAATTCGCCACCGTCATCTCGTTTCATTGATTGGATATTGTGACGAGAGGTATGAGATGATACTCGTTTATGAGTTCATGGAGAAGGGAACTTTAAGAGATCATCTATATATGGAAGAATCTCAGGAATCAAATTCAGGGTCATCTAAATTATCGTGGGATGAAAGGCTTAAGATTTGCATTGGTGCAGCAAAAGGGCTTCATTATCTCCACACGGGTTCTGCTGGGACAATCATCCATAGGGATATCAAGTCCACAAACATCCTTCTTGATGAAAACTATGTGGCTAAAGTTGCTGATTTTGGGCTTTCAAGATCCGGCCCACTCGATCAAACTCATGTGAGTACTGACGTAAAAGGCAGCTTTGGGTATTTGGATCCCGAGTACTTCAGATACTTACAATTGACTCAAAAGTCCGATGTGTATTCTTTTGGAGTTGTACTTCTTGAAGTACTCTGTGCAAGGCCCGTTATCAGTCATTTGCTTCCCAAGGAGCAAGTTAACTTGGCCGATTGGGGAATGTCATGGCAAAGAAAGGATCAGCTGGAGAAAATTATTGATCCTTTGCTTGTGGGTTGGATTAATCCCAACTCATTAAGGAAATATGGGCAAACGGTGGAGAAGTGTTTGCAAGATTGTGGAGCCGACAGGCCGAGCATGGTTGATGTCTTGTGGGACTTAGAATATTGTCTGCGGCTTCAACACACCGCTCAGCCCAAAGAACCATATGAAGATAGCACCACAGAGGTTTCATGGGAATTACCTATGACTGTTGTTCAAAGGTTGCCTTCTTACAGCTTTGGCAATATTGAGGAAGATGAAAACTACAGTTTCTCAAATGGAACTCAAGTTATTGATGCAGAGGAGGTATTTCCCCCATTGAAACTTGATGAAGCCAGTTCATCATAATCTTGGAATGGTTCCCCTTTTTTCTTTTTTCTTTTTTCTTTTTTCTTTTTTTACTTTAATTTTAGGATTTTAACGTATGGGAAGTGTCTTGCTATCTGATATTATTAGCTGATGTTTGTATGTATTTTGTAGAGAGAATTATTGTAACTTATGTTTATTTGCATAATTGTATCAATATTGCACATTAAAAGTTAAACATAAGTTTTTGTATTTTAATAGAGAGAAAGGGAAAAGAAATAGAAGAAGATAATATGACATTGGCAAACATATATCAATTTTGTAGTTCATAAAGTAAATAAATTACGACTAATTTGCTAAAAACTTGTCTGAAACAATAAACAAACGGATACACAAAAACACACAATAGAAACAAAAGAAAAAGTTTAGTTTATTCAAATAATTGTTTTTCTCTTCATGTTTCACTTTCCTCTTGACACCCAAGATTTTATTTTTCTCCCAAAAAATTTCTTTGCCACTTATAAAATAATTGGATGAAAAACAACTGCTTTTCTAAAAATTATATGGTCAAATAATAGTCTCTTCCCTTTGTTTTCCCTTTTTCTATTTAGAAACTAAAGAAAGAAAATTCAAAGTAGATTTTTCCTCTCTATTGTAGGTAATATTTTAATTTGGTCATATTAGATGCGTATACTAAACTTTGATATGATAGAATAAATAAAAGTAATTATTTGTTCTCTATACAATATTAATTCTTTGAACAATTTCACTATATTTGTTTAAATTTGTACATAAACAAAAGTCAAAAGTTATATTAAAAAAATAACTATAGAGTATAATATAGGTAAATTGTAAATGATAGTTATTATATAAGTACTAATTATAAGGATAAGAAAAAGAAGTGAGGGCGTTTTAAAGATATCACTCGAAAATATATTAAAAATAGATAAGTGCATTATTAATTGTATGAATTTTTTAAATTTCGATACTATCAAAAATGAAAAAAGGAAAGCATTGACAGGACAAACGCTCCCTCCCGTTCTCAAATTTATATACAACAATATTATGCATATATATTTTCTAAAGTTTAAAATTTTATCAAAATTAAAAAAATTACTTCTTTGACATATATAAAAATTCAATTTTACCCCCGAAGGTTAAAATTCGGGCTCATCCATGAACACTGTTACTAAAAAAGTAAGAGTGATTTTTTTGGAAGTATATGAATGACTTTTCTCACACATTACAAGTTGTTTAAAAACCCCACATTACAAAGAACACAAGGACAAAACACATCGGCTTGGTTAATACCATTGATTGTACGTCTCAATTTATACCATTAATGCAAGTACACCTCCCTTTAGGGTCCGTTTGGATTTATTTTCAAATCTCATTTTCATAAATTTTACTATTCCAAAAAAAAAATCATTACTTTTCACATATTTCCACTTAACATTATTTTTATTTTTAAAATACATTCTCCAATAACATATGTATCTTCTCCTAATAACTTATATATCTTCTATCTCTATTTCATTATTTTTATCTCTCCACCTACAACTTATTAAAATCAATATAATCATTACATTTCCAAAAATTTCATGCAAACGCAATTTCATTTTCACATCACATACACAACTACTTTTCACCAATTTAGAAATGCTAGAAACTAGAAATGAAAATAAAAATAAATCCAAACGGGAGTTTAGCTACCTGTCGAGTTACTTTTGACCCAACATCATAAATCTCATTTATAATGTGTGAAATCAGGGTTTTGAATTTAGCGTACATTCAAAAAATATGAGTATAAATAATTTTTTTTAAAAAGGGGACAGAGAGAAAAGAAAACCCTGTTTAGCTCCCTGGTACCGATCTAATACATTAATTGGACAGTGGAGATGACCACAAAAATGAAACATCAATTGTATTGTGAATTGCTGCTGCGTCTTCTTCTTCACTTGTGGCCACTGCCCCTCCCATCCGGCCCCGAAGCCTGAGTAACCACGTTCAAATGGCGGCCTCTCGTGTCCTTAAGTAAGCTCAGATTCGAAGATAGCTTCGCAAATTTGATCCAGGAAAAAACACTAATCTTTTTTGCAGCAGAGGTTGCAAGAAGAGACCTTGATTCCACGAGACGACTAGGATTCATGCTCCCAAGCACTATCAAGAGAAACAATAATACTAAGGTATTAGAGCTTTTCATGGTTGGTTTTGTTATGCTTGAGAAATGCAGAATATTGTGGAGTAGTTTGAGAATTTGAAAAGGGATATGCAGTGGCTAATAAGTCGATTCAACTTTATATAAGGATTGGTTTGGTTGGCTAAGGACGATGAATGGCTTTTCTTGATGGGGCCTCATCTGATATAGTTTTGTTTTACTAAGGAATTTTGCAGGTCCAATGTTAGATATGTATAAAATTTCACATTTGGACCGTGTGATGTTTATGTTAGCTTGTCTTACTGCTAATATTAGAGATATATGTTTTTTTTTTTAAAGGAGATTTGGTTTTCAATTGAAATAGGACAATAACTTAGATTGAATTAAAGAATGATCAATAATGTCGATGTATGCTCTCTCCCAATTAGGAAAAATTACCATGTTCTTGATTGAAGAGAGTTCGGATATATTGTTAATTTAGAAAATTTAACTCTTACACAATTAATGAGAAAGTGACAGAACTCATTCTTATGTCCCAAAAAAATGGACAATTTATAATGTATCAAATTATAGATGCACTGTTGCTTAATTCATAAGAGTAAGAATATAGTTTGGGAAAAAAAAATTCATCTAACTATAACAATATAACAAAGTGAGAAAATAAGAAATTGGAAAATTTTATAAATAAAACATAATGTAAGAGATAAATTTGAGGCTAAGGGCTAATTTGGTTGGATTTTTAAATTATCTCATAATTATTTATCATATGATAATTTGTGTTATTTTTCATTACTGTGGTATAGTTTAACTGGCATTATAAATAAACTTATGAGGATAACAGGTTAATTTATTATGTTAATTATGCGTATAAATACAAACGTTTGATATTCTTACGGATCTAAGTATTTATTGTCACTTTAATAAAATAAATAATAAGGTGTATTCCATTTTATCATCCAACCAAATCAATCCTAGTATTTGAGGTTACAATTCCTGTGAATGTTGGGCATTAAAAGTCAAGGGAAGGGATAACAAAATCGTGGCATGTTTGCCACGAGATTGGATTCAATAATAAATTGCGAAATGAGATACGTAGTTGTTAGGCTGTGTGCAATTTGGGGAAAAGAAATGTTACCTGCCTAGTACAAAACTGCACGTGACACTGCTAATCTTTGAAACGAGGATTTGAGATAAATTCCCCGTGAACTGAATCCGAATTCTTCGGATGCAAGTGGAAATAAAGGGTCAATATTTTCCTCATGAATGGCGGATTGCTACAATCATTTTTTTTCTTTTCTTTTTTCTTTTTAGAAGATTTTACAATTATGAAATTATCATTTCAATAAAATAATATTATTCTATCATTGAAATCGAATCAATTAAATTAAAGTACAAACTGTACCATTTTGATGCACATAAGGAACACATTCATGGTCAAATTCTAAACCTCCCACATAATAGAGGAGACGTATATCATTGGATAAGGGTTGGAATAGGCTAGGCAAGGCTAAGCCTTGGTTTAAATAGGCCAGGCCTATTATACAAATGATGAGCCTTAACCTAGCCTATTATCTATGGTAAACTTTTTTTAAATTTGAGCCTAGCCTTTTTAATAATTTTTAAAGTCTTAGCCTGGACTGAAAGTCTACCTAAAAACGTATTTTTTTCTAAAATTTCAATTAAATAAATCTAAGTTTTTAATATGCTCAAACTTATAAGTTGTAACTATGCAATAATCAAAATTGTAAATAACATATGCATAATTACTAGTGACAAAATATTTATGTAGAAATAATAAAACATAAAACAATTCTATTTTTGATATAAATAACAAGTTTTACAAGTTTAGTAGAGTCAAAAGTTTTATATAAGTCTTCACTATTAAAAATTAGTAATACGATAATTATGTTTTATTACTATTGTCAATTGATGATAAATTTATAATAATAATATCAAGTGGCAACAAATTGATAAATGATTTGAAATAATATTTATATTGTTACCGCATTAGTCAATGTATGTATGTGATAGTAATAATAACTTAGATACAATTAATTTATTGTAAGTATTAAATTTATATTATAATAATTATTATAAAATAAAAATTATTGTTACTTAACATATTTTATTATTAAAAAATTTGACTTAATTATTTAATATTATGTTTTTATGTGAAGAAGGATAAAAAAATCGACTTGTTAGGCTTTGCAAACTTTTAGAAGATCTTAAGTCTGGTCTATTTAATTAAAAATGTTACTTTTTAAGCTTTGACTTGATCTTTTTATTAAATAGGCCAGGCCTAGATAGGCTATAGACTCATGACAAGTAGTCTGACTTATTCCCATCTCTTATATTGGGCTACAAGCCACTGGACTTTTTTTCTATTAACTAATATTTTTGCAATAATTTTGATCTTTGGAAAGTGGTTTTTCATTTGTCAACCCCCAATACTAATCTCTCACATTAAAAAAAAAAGATAAAAAAATATTTCTAAGGAGTTCTTGCAGAAACTTCATCAAGAAGCCTTCATCTTTCTATTTTCGGTAGAAGATTGAAATATAAATCATAAAAAACATCAAACGTATAATTGTGGAATTGAGCTAATTAACAACTCAATATGTAAATTATATGGGACAATTCGTTTCAAAAATTGAAAATTTTCAGTCCTACACTCAATTAATTTGACACTAAAAAGACAGAGTCTGTCCCAGTAAAATTAGATTTCAAAATTAAAATAAAAAAAAAGAACATGTTCAGTACTAGACAAGCATTCAGCAACAAATGATCGAAAATTTTTAATTGTATTCATTAACTATTAGCTAAAAATATGCTTTCCATCGATCTCATAATTTGTCTTCAACAAGTCTTTAAGTCTTTATATATATATATATATATATATATATTTGTAGAATATACAATTTTAAAATATTACTTAAAAACAATAATTAAATCTAACAACGTTATATTATTTTTATAACATGTAATTATTACAAAATTTGTAATGATTATGTAAATGTAATAAGTTAAAAAAATTTAATTGAATTATGTAAGTATAGTTAATTTTATATATGTTATAATAGTTAAAAATTAAAATAATATAATTTATAAGTACATTATAATAGTTTTTATTTAAAAAAATAATATTAATAAGTGATTCAAATTTAATATGAAATATAAATGTTAGGAATATAAATGTGTTTATTGATATATATATATATATATAGATAATTATCTTTTATTTAAATTTTGATAAAGTTAATATATATATATAATTTATTTATTAGTTCGGATTCTTTTGGTACAAGTCAATTCTAGTACAGTTTAATTAAATTTCTATATAGTTCGACTCGAATATAACATAAGTCCTAACTCAATTCAAATAAAAGAAAAAAAGTAGATTCAATTTAATTTGAAATCAATTAAAAAATCAACAAATCTTTCGTTAGGTACTATTTTGGTTCGGTCCAAAAATTCTACGTACCCCCGTCTTAATGGATACTAAGCCATTTTTCGCAAAATCTAGTAAGTCTTTTGGGAAGTCTTTTTATTTTTAGTGGGCAAATTTTTTAGTTACGCCCACCAATTGTTGGGCCAAGTATGTGTACAAGCTTAACATCAAGTAAGATTTATAAAGTGTTTGGATAAAATAAGATTTTAGAACTTAAAAGATATCAATAATAATAATTTTATGATTAAAGTGGTTAAAAATAAAAAAATTTGTTAAAATCTTTAAAATAAGTTAGGTAATATTTGTTTACAAATTATGTATTTGAATTATATGTTTTGGGAGAATGAGTTTTGGGAGTGGAGTTGGGGAATGTGAAATTTATATTGGAGAATGTGATGTATGTTTGTTTATGATTTGAGAATAGTAAAAAAATATTTTGAAAAAATTTGATATGCTTGTTTATGTTTTGAAAGGGGACAAATTCTACTATAGTAGTCAAATCAATGTCTTTTTATTGAATTTTGAGGATGTAAATGGATTTTAGTAATATTTTTAATTATGATATAATAAAATATTATGATATGTAAATGTATATATATATATGTGTGTGTGTGTGTGTGTGTGTGTGTGAAGGTAATAATTGTGATGTAAAAAATATGGAGTTTTTGGTCATTTGTCAATTAAATTATAAGGATAATTTTGATCATTTTAAACATTATTTTAGGAGAAAAGAAAGGCATATGTTTGACTACATTCTCCCAGAACAATTTTGTTTTGGGAGTATGTAACCAAACATAGCCTTGGGGTCTACTTGCTTTTTTAACAGAGCTTATAAGTTCTTAACATCTTATATTAGGATTTTATAAGCTCTTTTTTTTAAAAAAAATTACCAAACACTTTTTATGAACTTATAAACTCTTAAATATTTTACAAGATGTTTTGAAAAGCTTATAAGCTCACCCAAACACCCTCTTACTTTGTATTTAGACAACTTTTAGGCCAAATAAGGGCATGATACTACAAAAATACATACGTCAATTAAGAGGGTGTTTGGCTAAACTTATTTTAAACATTTTATAAGCTCATATATCTTATAAGATGTTTTTAAAGTTTATAAGATGTTAGATTTTATTTTTAAAATAAATTGTTGAAGTGTTTGAATAAAATAAGATATTAGAGTTTATAAGATGTTAATAATGATAATTTTGTAATTAAAACGGTTAAAAATGAAGGAGCTTATAAAGTTCTTAAAAATAAATTAAGGTCTCCTTACTTTTTTTAAAAGAGCTTATAAATTTCTAACATTTTATTTTAAGATCTTATAAACTATTTTTTAAAAAAAAATTATCAAATATTTTTTATTAACTTATAAGCTTTTAACATCTTATAAGATGTTTTGAAGAGATTATAAGCTCACCCCAAACATCCTCTAAATCAAATTTTTTGAATAGTTGTGCAATACATTGCGATCTAAACAACTATAATATTTTCTTATGACCTTAATTATTGTATGCTCACTTTCATTTTAAAAACTTATAATGTTACTAATGTGCAAAACTTGTGTTTTAACTTAAATATAGGAGAGTTTTTGTCGGAAAAATTTTAATGACCCTGTATATTTTGATTACAGTGTTTAAATTATTAAAAAAATTATAATAATTATTGATAGAAAGATTCAAATAGAGATCATATGGTATATACCTACATACCAAAGTGTGGCTCAAGATAGAGCCCAAATTTCAATGTCCACTTCATTAAGGCTTAACGCCATGTTTACTATGAAGGATGTTTAGTTGCAAGAATGGTCCACACTGTACAGAAACGAAGGACATGGCGTTCCACCTTGGAGTGTGACTCAATTATCCCTTCCCGAAGTTTTTTATTGAATGACTTTGTAATTGATACATTTATACTCACATTATCACATTATTTATCCAATTCTGCAAAATTAAGAAATAAGAGACGTTTGCAGCAAGGCGTTAATATTTCTGACCGCTAAGCTTTGAAATGGTTGCTCAAAAATTTCGCTATATTTCGTTCAATGCATGATTGACCATCTCAAGCATCTAAAGTATGCATAAAGAAGAGCTTAAGATTTTATTTTTATATGTAAGGGCATTTTGATCAATTTATATGTCATTTAATAATTCTATCGACATATATAATATATTTTTCAAATAGCAGTTCTCATTATAAATATGTTAATTTTTGACCAATTGAAAAGTGACGCATGTAAAATAATATGCTAGATATTAATTTAAAATTTCTATTTCTCTCTTGAAATTTGTTAAATTTAGTTCCAAAAGATAAATAGTTAATTTTAATTAATAATTTAGTATTTATTTTATACTCAAATCAAATATGGATAACTGTCAAATATGGAATGTATATACCTATGAACCAATCAAATCAAAGATATTTGATGTTATTTCTTGATATTGATATTATCTTTTGATATTTGATATTATCAAATGAAAGATATATGATATTATCTCTTGATATTTGATATTATTTTATTGAACAGATAATTGTCGGCGGAGTTCAAGTCAATCTAGAAGTTCCCCATCAAGTGTCTATATAAAAGGGGTGACTAAAGTTCATTCGACACAAAACACAACTTCTAGCAAGTGAAAGAAGCTTTGAAAGAGTCCAGCAATTCTTTTAATCAAATTTAAGGAGATCTGCATTGTTCAAGGCGTTCTTCGCAGAGCTCATTGTATTTTGGCATTTGATTCGGGATTAAAGTGCAGAACCCTCGAATTGAAATTATTTTATTCAAATTAAATTCAAGGAGATCTACGGCGTTCAATACATTTTTCGCGAAACTCATATTTTGGTGCTTGATTTGAAATTAAGGTGCGAAATCCTCGAGTTGGCATTATTTCTTCAAATTAAATTCAAGGAGATCCATGGTGTTCAAGTATTCTTTGCGGTGCTCATTAAATTTAATATCATATTTGGAAGGAAAGAATCAAATGATTAGATTAGAGATTCAATCCACAATTAATAGATTTTAATTTTATTTTATTTGTACAATATTACTTGTCTTGTAATTTTATTTATTGCAGACAAAGAAATTAAGCTTACAAATTTTGACACGCCCAGTGGGATCGCATTTACCTCTCAGTTCTTTCTTTCATCAAAATTGAAGTATCAAATGGTCACCAACAAGACTGTTGCATTGAAAATTATTACCTTAAATTCCTCAAGCGTTGGAGCAAAAAATAATGGCGTCATCACAAGAAGTATATCCAAGAAATTGCAATCATTTTCAAAGGTGGCTCCTTTACTTGCTGGGGAAAAGCTGTTGTCACATTTTATTAATATGAATAAAGACGGTAAAGGCTCAAAGGAAGAATTTGCATAATCCATTCCCCACTCAATATCAAATTTCTCAAGTATGACAACGGTGATGGTGACAAGTACTACAACCTTGGAGGAACAAATTTCAAATTTGACGAAGGCCATTGAAGGACTCATAAAGTATATCCAAGAGTGAGACTTTCAAATATCCAAATTGATGAATAAAGTGGACAAGCTTAATGCCAGCTGCATGCTGAAGAAGCAAATTGAGGTTCAGGATGAAGGCGAAACATCCACAAGGAGACAACCAACCAAAATGAAGAAATTGCAACAGAAAAACTAGATGTTTCCACTGGACTAATTCCCATCAACCCACTGAAAGAGTTTATCATAGAGACTATCAAAGACAAGCTTGATGGAAGTTTTAAGTCGTTTATGACTTACTATAAACCATATACTCAAAAGATTGACAACTTGAAGATGTCAATTGGTTACCAGCCTCGAAAGTTTCAATAATTTGATGGTAAGGGCAACCTAAAGCAGCACGTGGCTTATTTCATTGAGACTTGTAATGATGCTGGGACATATGGAGATAATTTGGTCAAGGAATATGTTTGATCATTAAAAGGTAATGCTTTTGATTGGTATGTTGACTTGGAGAAAGGCTCTATCGATAGTTGGGGACAGCTGGAACAAGAGTTCCTCAATCGCTTCTATAGCACTCAAATGACTATTAATATGATTGAACTCACCAATTTTCGCCAATGGGAAGAAGAGGCAGTCATTGACTACATCAATCATTGGAGATATTTGAGTCTTAATAGCAAAGATCAATTGTCAAAAGTTTCAGCAATTAAAATGTGTATTCAAGGAATGCATTAGAGTCTTTACTACATACTTCAAGGAATTAAACCAAAAACTTTTGAAGATTTGGCAACTAGTAAACATAAAGTTGGAATAAGCATGAATTTTGGTGAACAAGAAGATTCAAGTGATGCCGATGACAATGAAGATGTTGGGGGCAATTAATTTTCATATTCAAATTTCATATTCTCCTTGATATGAGCCTAAACTATCAATAACATTCCTAGATAAGAACATAAACTATCTAAAATTTTAAAGTCTCCAAGTCTCCAAATCTATGACTCAAGTCTCAAACTCTTCAAATTCAAGACTCAAGTTTTCAAGTTTTCAAATTCAAACTCAAGTCTCCAAGTCTCTAAAATTCACTACTCAAGTTTCCAAGACTTCAAGTCAAGACTCAAGTTTCCAAGACTTCAAGTGAAGGGTCAAGTTTCTAAATTTTCAAGTCCAATACTCAAATTTTTAAGTTTCCAAATTAAATATTAAATCTTCAAGTCTTCAAGTCTAAAGCTCAAGTCTTCAAATTCCAAATGCTCGTTGATAAAAGTTTAAACTATCAATTAGGCTCCTAGATATGAACATAAACTGTCTAAATATTCAAAGTGTCCACATGTGGTCTTTGATAAGAGTTAAAACTATCAATAAGGCTCTAGGTACGGGCATAAACGATCTAAATATTGAAAGTGTCCCCATGTGTTCCTTGATATGAGCTTAAACTTTCAATAAGGCTTCTGAGTACGAGGATAAACTATCTAAATATTTAAATTCTCCCCATATACTCCTTGATAAGAGTGTCAACTGTCTATTAAGTCAAACTCAAGTAAACTCTTTGACATAAATATAAATTGTCAACCAAATTCAAGTAAACTCCTTGACACAAGTATAAAATGTCTGTTCAAATTGAATATGCTTCTTGACGCATGAGACTAAACTGCATATTATTCTTAGCCCGCATGAGTATAAATTGTGTGCAACACCCTCCTCAAAAGGATATTTACTTTGAATTATGTTCTACTTGACCTTTTTGATGTTCTTATTGCAGGCACATGTGAAAAATGGAAAGAAAAGAAAAAATTATCAAATACTTCAAGCCTTGCCTCTTTCGTGGATTATCAACACATCTTTCACCAAGTTTTGAAATGGAGCATTTGTGGATATGTTAATTTTTGGACAATTGAAAAGTGATGTGTACAAAATAATATACTTGATATTAATTTAAAATTTATATTTACCTCTTGGAATTTAATAAATTTAATTCCAAAAGATAAATAGTTAATTTTAATTAATGATTTAGAATTTATTTTATACTCAAATCAAATATTGACAAATGTCAAAGATGGAGTGTCTATACCTATAGACCAATCAAATAAAAGATATTTGATATTATCTCTTGATATTGATATTATCTTTTGATATTTAATATTATCAAATCAAAGATATATGATGTTATCTCTTGATATTTGATATTATCTTAAAGAAGAGATAGTCGTCGAAAGAGTTCAAGTCAATCTTGAAATCTCCTATCAAGTGCCTATATAAAGGGGATGATCAAAACTCATTTAACACAAAACACAACTTCCAGCAAGTGATAGGAGCTTTGAAGGAGTCCAGTAATTCTTTTAATCAAATTTAAGGAGATCCATGGCGTTCAAGGCGTTTTTTGTAAAGCTCATCATATTCTGGTATTTGATTAGGAATTAAAGTGTGAAGCCCTCGAATTAGCATTATTTTATTCAAATTAAATTCAAAGAGATCTAAGACGTTCAAAGCATTTTTCGTGAAGCTCATATATGTTGATGTTTGATTCGAGATTAAGATGTGAAGCCTCGAGTTGGTGTTATTTCTTCAAATTAAATTTAAGGAGATCCACAATGTTCGAACATTCTATGTAGAACTCATTAAATTCAATATCATATTTGAAAGGAAATAATCAAATAATTAGATTAGAAATTGAATTCATAATTAATAAATTTTTATTTTATTTTATTTATACAATATTTCTTGTCTTGTAATTTTGTTTACTGCAGACCAAGAAATTACACTTACACTCATCTTTCATTTTATCTGATGTAGAAGATAAAATATATTTAAATAAAATAATTCCAATTCTTATCATTATCCAAAAATTAATCGCATTATTCAACATCTCACCACATAGCATGATGTATATGTCTCAAATGATGTTTGCAAATCTTGAACTGGGGGTATGCTGGCAATAAGACGGGCCTCACTCTTGGGCCAGGGGTTACAAGATCAATCCTTAATTAATTAAATACCGATAATTTTGGCACATTTTGAACTTCTGCGGTAAAATTTTATAATATAAAATAAATAATTTTTTAATAATTTTAATAAATTTATTTAAATTTATAAATAAATATACGAATTATGATGTAGCAGTTGTGGTGAGTTATAAAATGAGTGGATTGTAAATAATAATCATTACATAAAATTTAGTTATGGTCAAGATTAAAAAAATATCTACCTCATAAAATATATTCAAAAGTCTCTATAGATAAAATTAATTTTAAGTAATACAATATAAATTCAAGAATCAAGATTTCAACTTTAAGCGAAGAACATACCCGATCACGACTAAATAGAGCAAAATGTGAAAAGTAAGTTAAATATTGTTTGGACAAATGTGGTAAGGGGGTAGGCAACTGGCAGTTTGGAAAATTGCTGCTTTGCTTACGCGTTGTGGCCGGTTGAAATTGCATTTATTCTTGGATAGAATGTCAAACAAAAGCAATTATTCTTCTTGCCATGATTACTAATCTTAGGTTTCGTCGAGTGGGAATATATATTTTTTGAAGACAATAAATGGGATTAAGAAACTAAAAAGAAATAATAATAATAATAATAATAATAATAATAATAATAATAATAATAATTTTCACCTACATGTTTGATTTTCAAGAAAATCAATTTGCTGGATTGTGGGGTGATCAATTGACATAATGATATCAATTTCACTCATAAAATGTAAAACTAGAATTTTGAATTAAATTAATTCTTAGCATATGCATATATAAATAATAATCTATATGTTTGATTTTCACTTTTCAAAAAAAATAATATCTTTATTCATTGTTCATTTTTTCAAGAAAGTTACAATGTTTTCAAGTACAAAATTCTATTATTATTATTATTATTATTATTATTATTATTATTGAATTTCAAATTATATATTACAATATACATGTTCTCTTCCCATTTAATATTATTAATATTGCATCTACCCATTAAGATGCTTGAAGTTATTTTTACTATTTATAAAACTTTAAAAATTTTAAATAAATAACATGACGTGTCGTTTAATGAATTGACAAGATTGACTTCATTTTAGAAAATAATGGCGAGATATATATATACCTTTTGTTTTCTACCTTTTCTTCTCTTTTCCAAATTTTACTGTTTTTCTCTTTTTCTTCAGCTTAACTGTATCTTCATTTTTTTGTTCTTATTAATATTAAAAATTCAAATTATTGCACTAAATTATTAAAGGAACTATTGTATTATATAGAAAAAATAATTGAATTTTTAGTTATCTTATAGTATAAAAAATTTAGCAAAACATTCAAAGTAAAATCACTAGTAATTATTTAAGTATACCAATAACAAAAATATTCAAACTTTGAGGGGAAAAATAAGAAAGAAAAGAAAATGCATGTATCCGAGTCAATTTGGATGTTCGGGGCGTGGGAAGGGATAGGTAGATTCTGCTGCTTGTCAGGGGAAGGGGAGCGACAACATTGGAAGGTGGACATAATTGAACTGGAAAAATTTCATGGTAAAACAAATGAATGAAGAAAAAAAAGAAGGAACAATTAATATCTTTTAATAAGTTTAATATTCAAATTTTTCGTTAAATATAAAAAAAAATGTTTCCACAAAATATGACAGCGTGCATAATTTGATGTTTTTATTCTTATATATGAAAGATAGAGGTATAATTGAATATAGCTATTCTTATATTTCGATCCCTCCAATATAAAAAAGATTTAATATCATTAGAAAGCCCAGTTGGGATTTTGAAAAGAATTACATATTTGTTGTCCCTACATGTGACATCATTTAATTAAAATCTAAATCTATCATCAAATATGAAAGTGTTATTCCTGTGAGAAAATAGAGATATAATCGTATCAGTCACACATACAAGACTTGATATTATTAAAAGCCCCAGTCGAGATTTTGAGAAGACGAACATTTATCGTTCCCACATATGACACCATCTAATCCATATCCAAATTTATCATCAAATATGAAAATGTTATTCCTATGAGTGTTACTTTATTATTTTATTTGATGAGGAAATTTTACTTTTATGAGTGTCTGCTCCCTCCCTCAACGTACCTCGACTTGAATCCTCCAACATCAGGTAGAGTTGACATCATTACAATTGTTGTTAGGTGCTAAACGGCTGGTGAAACCGGGAACGGTTCAATTGTTGACTTGGATTCGTGATCATAAAGCTACTTAGCCAGATCTTGCAATCTTGATTCTATAGTTTTGACTGGGACTATGTTGAACAACAATTTAGTCAATATTTCGCCAAATTTCCTGAAAACCTACAGTTTGATTTTTAAAACCTTTTGAGAGTTCTAAAATCAAACAATGGGGCGGACCCCAAAATAAAATACACATTTTATTGAATAAATATAGGCAACTCATTTTATTTGAATGATTATAATTTACCGTCTTATCCCTATGATTGCTGTAATTTTGAACTAATAAGTTGCAAATTATTCAAAATGCATTATGAGTTGGGAATGTTTCGGATGCTAAAAACCGTACTTCCTGCAGTAGGTGGAAATTGTGGACTAGAGGTCCTATGTTGAAAATTGACCACTTTAGGAGGGGAAGGGGGGGGGG
>JACGDI010005774.1:710348-731637 GCA_014898725.1 Jacaranda copaia
TAAATTGCATTAGCAGTCGTTGCGCACAATTTTCTCTTGCATAATTTTTTTTTAATATTATTTATGCCTATTCTTATATTTATTATACCAAAAATTGATATATATATATATATATTATCTAAAATTTAAGTATGAAAATAATAATGCAATAAAAGTATAAAAAATTTAAGTATATCTATATTTATAGGAGAGCAATCGAAGTTTTTGAGTACCTGATAGTTTTAGAAAAAATAATGAAAAGTTTTCTGAAGACATAGGTTGTGGTTAAATTGGATAAGTATATTACAATTATCATTTAGTTTTACTAATTGTGTGAAATAATTGGAAGAATAAATTTGATTTATTTGAAATTTGGTATCATAACTATGTAAATATGCATGAATTTTCAAATTCATCCTCAATATTCTATTTATTACTTTATTTTATAAAAAATAAATGACAAAATTTATAAAAATAGTATAAATACACAACATGTTTTCTTTTTAGAACATTTTTTTTATAACAGTATAAATATATATATGCACACATATAAAATTAAAAGGCAAGTGGAGGGGTAATAGTGCAGCAATCCCTCTCAGACATGATTACAGAAGTTTTTGTCGGTGTAAAATATTCAATTTGAGTTATAACTTCTTATTAAAAAGTGAGTTTGTCACCACAATCCCACCTAACTAAGTACCACTCAAACGAAGTTCCCTTCACAAAAAAAATAATTAATTCTTACAGTACTACGATTGACAAATGAGTTCGAAACCCATAACTTTCTTGTGAAAAGTTACTGACCAAATCAACCAACCTATCAGCTGGACAATCTCCACATTGCTTATTGCATTGTAACACTCATTTCAAATTAGACAACGTATAAGTTGAATTCAAACAGATGCACAGGCGGTCGTGGTCCCAAAAATAGAACTGCATAAATGTAGAAATTAGAATTCACCATTAAACATGCAGCCATTAGTATACAACCGAAGAAAACTAAATGCTACACAACTTAGACTCGCAATCCCACAATTTCTTTTTCACACCACCATATTTTCAATAACTCAGAACCTCCCGTGCAACTTCCCCGCAAATAGTATCTCCATTTCTAGCTAAGTCATATTCTAAGTTCTAATTCTAACGTTGGCTTTGAATGGGTTCAGTGGCCTCCATCCCAAGTCAATAAATCACACAGTATAAATAACCAGATAGCCCGAACCAACTTTCTATCCAACCAAAAGCATTTAACTTCCCAGCTGAGTTTCCACACACAAAACTCTCTTCTTTTATTTTTTTCGAATCTCAAAATTACAAAACTCTCAATCATGGCAATGAAAACCATTGATTTCTTGATGCTCTTTCTGATAGTTAGCTCGGTTTTATTTGCATCTGATGCCCGTCGTCTCAACACCTCAAAAGTTGCGAGATTTTCACCTGATGCTGTCGAGAGGGCAGGGCCAAGCCATGGAGAAGGACATAAATTCATCAATAGGGACACACTCGGAGGAATCAAAGAGTCTGGGCCGAGCCCCGGCGAAGGACATAAGTACACAAATGCTAGAACACTCGGAAGAATCAAGAAATCAGGTCCAAGCCCTGGCGAGGGTCACTAGCTAGATAAATAAACTTTGGCTGCTACATGCATATATAATACCAACTACATATTCCCATTTTTTGGATTCATCTTGAACCATATAGATTACATAGATGTATAGCACTAGTTGCTTTTATTCTTTGTTTGGCTCTGGGGCCTTGCTGGACAGAGCCTTAGATTGTTTACCATTCTTTCCAAAAAAAGCTTTTGCTTCCATAAGTTGTATGCAAATATGAGTTCACATTCCAAGCAGCGTGTGATCGAGATAGGCAATAAAGAGTGTTCTTATTAGAATGTGTTATGATATCGTTCTTTAGATAAATACTTGGAAATATTTACTTCAATTATTAAATTTTTTTTCCTTTCCATTTTCGATTGTATTTAATTATTTATTCATCTTTATAGATACATTATATGTAAGTTCTTACTTGAGTATAGAAAACTAAATTAATTCACCAAATCTATTGTTGTTTCGCACATTTCGCATGAAACAAGTCATGCAATTTTCTTTGAAATAGTAATTAGACAACCTTCATTAAACCAACAATTAAGAGAGAGAATAAAGAACTTCTATGCAAATTAATGTAACAATGGGATGATCAACTATATTTATTATTCATTTTCCTCCTATGAGTTTTTAACTTAATGACAAAATTGTTGAATGACCTGTGATCCAATAACATAAGTCTCTGACATGTTATAAAAGGTTAGGAGTTTGAATTTTGACATCTCTTAATATATATATATATATATGTCTACAAATAAATATATATATATATATATATAAATCTAATGACAAAATTATATTTGTGCTGCTAATTTTCTTCAAGTTCAACCTTCAATAACTTTTCTGGCGGCAATTTCCGATAAAAAAATCAACTTGACTAAAACACTCTTAAAAGTATATTCACAAAAATCAAAATTACCCTAATTCAAACACCAGCCTCTGATGAATGAAGTTGCGAAGGCAATGCTAATTAATTGAGCAACGTAACGCGCTTGTGTTATATATATATATATATATTGTATATAATTCCTCCCTCCTATGTATTAGATATTTTTAATTCCATCAATATTCTTCCTCAAAGAATTTGCAGCAAGTGCAAATGGATTCAGAATTTTTCTCTTGATTCAAATTTTGATTCGTTTTTGCCAATCCACTGCTTCCATGTCCAGTTGAGTCTTCCGATGAGAACCCTCGACGATCAAATCAACACGATAATTAAAAAATATGACAAAAAGAATACAAGTTAATTCTCTCAAAATACAGAGGCAAAATAGGATTTGTTTTGGGTATAAGTGTGTAGGAATGTAAATGAGACGAGACAATTTGTGAATAGTTTGAATTCATCAGTTAAACGAGCTGAGCTGAGCCGACCTCAATAATATTTGACTTGATTATATTTTGTATACATATAATTATATATAATAAGATCTATAAAAATAAGCAAACAATAATAATAACAACAACAACAATAATAATAGAAAAGTTTATAATTATAAATTTTATTTTGAATCTAAACGAGTTCGAACTAATTTAAATTTATACGAACTCGAGTTCATCCGAACTTATATGAATCGAGTTCTTCCGCTAACTTGTGACAAGCCTTATCCAATCGAGCTCAATAAAGCTCACAAGAGCCTTCGTTTATTCAACGAATTAAGTTTAAACTTGTTATATTTGGTCTTGGCTCATTTAAAGTGTGCACATGCCTCTTCTATGTTGGGATGGGCTATTAATATAATATGAATTGCCATGTGGCACTCCTGGATTTTCCTCCACAACACACTTTTCTCCTATTTGTCTCCCATGCTTCTTTCATATGCACCTTTTTCCTATTAATCCATTGTTCATTACCCACATTGGGCCTTGCTAGCCCACGATCCTTACTATCCTTGCTACATTAATATCAAATCAATTAAAGAGACTAAATTTTTATTTATTATTTATATATATATTGATGAGGTTGAAAGTCGAATTTAGTGAATTGGATAGTGTTTGGGCTAATTTGATCAGGGAGGTCGAACGATCCAACAATGATATTCTTCTTAGGTTGAGATCTGTAACCAACAGCAAACGTCAGACTAGTCAAGGTGCCTCCGACTAAAGCACTCCAGCGCTCAAGTTAGTACTGATTGAATGAGATAATCGTGTGGCAAAGTAAAAGCATATAGTGTATATAGCATCATCTTCTACTTTCTAGGGTGAATAGTATTTTTGGAGTGCATCTCCCAACTAGAGTTGGTGGCAAAGGTTGTACTGGGGTGGCATGCACCATTAATATGGAGGCACATTGCCTATTAGAGCATTAAATGTGGTAAGAACATGAGTCAGCACCAAAGTGAGTACTCTGATCGACTGTAGTCGACCAGACAAGGTGGTCAACCAGAGGGATGGCTGAACGGATTAAGTGGCTTGAAGCCTCTCGTTAGGTGCGGTCGAGAACTATTTACTCAACCAGGCAGTTGTGATTGAGTGACCCAGCCCAGCAAGATCCAAAAATGTCATTGGGCTTTAGATGTTAAGTGGGCCTAGAAACTCTTTCTGGAGTCGATAGCTTGTTGTGCTGGGCATATTGAGCTATCCCATATCATAAGTCCCCCCTCGCTTGTTGATGGGAAAGAGCAGGGAATAAATAACTAAATGACGATTATGTAGATTCGGCTAAGGTTTTTGAACTGTCGATTAGGGTTTTTGAATACTCAATCAGGATTTTATACATTTAATGCATCAGTTATATTGTGGTATACAAAGTGCCAAGGGGCGACTGTGTAATTATTACTGTCACTTGGGTTCCCAAGCCAAAATACCTATAAATAGACAACGTAGAAATATTTATTTTTCACTTTTACTGAATCTAGTCTAGTCGAGTTCTTGCCTTCAGAGCCCTTTTACCCTTTCTGTATTTTAGAGTTTTCAAGCGATCAATTATAAGTTCTTTTCTAATTTTTTGTTTTCCTTCGTTTGCTTTGTAAAGATGTCAAGTGCATCAAATAGCGAGGACACTAGGTCCCAAAGTGTACACTTCTAGCCGGAGGTTGGGGGTGAGAATGTGTCTTAGAATACCTTTGATAGTTCATTGACCGATAGCTCAACCTCCAGCAACTCGAGTGCTAAGGGGGTTATTTTTAGGGGAGATGCTGGCCCAAGTGAAGTGCCAGCATTGCGTGGTTGATTGTTTATCCTGGACCATTACAGTGAGATGTACCATATTCTGAATTAAGGAAATGTACCATATTTTGAATGAATACGAACTCCAGGTGTCTAGGCCCCGAGGTAGGATGCATCAATCTCTAAAGGAGTGCATAACGGTGTTTGAGGAGGGATTTAGGTGTGGCTTTAGGTTTCCTCTAACACCAGCAATAGTCGACCACTTGGGGGGCCTTAAGGTCTACATAACACAACTTCTACCCAACTGCTTCACCACCATATACAGTTTTGTTTTGCTGATACATTTGTTTAGCCAGCCTGCTTCTTTTGCCAATTTTTCTAACCTGTTCTATCTGCACATGTCCCAAAAGTTGGGTAGCACCAAAGAGTTTGGGTTCTATTACCTGATGGAGCTCCTGCATCGAAAATTCTTGGTAACCCCCTTCTCATCATATGGCCAAGAGTGGAAAAAATATTTTTTGTATGTTTGAAGGTCTTGTGAGTTTAACATTCCTAGAGGGTGGTGGAGGGGACACATCGAAATGCTAGGGAACTAAACATCGAGCTAGCACAACACTTTTGTTTGAGACCTGGTCAAGTTTGGGCAGATTAAGGCCTCAGTTCTAATCGAGTAGAGATGTTTGGTGTTAGCTAGCCTGTCGCCAACCAAGCTCAACTTGCTCATGGGAGACCAGTTAGGTAGAAATCTTTGTCGACTATGATAATTATGGATTTCTATCTTTCTGCTCGATTTTAATTATTTTTTATTTTATCTTTTGTTGGTAGATCAAGAAGAAGTTATGGCCCGCAGTTAACAAGAGGTATTAGCTAGGGCCCAGAGGAATGATGAACGTCGTCGAGCAACTACTTGCCATGCCACAAATCGAGCAAGCGCCCCAACCCGTTCAATCAGTAAAGAGTGTTCGAAGCAACCCCACAGGTTGAGGTAAGAGACATATGATCAAGCAAGTAGGCTTGGCGCCCAAAAGAACATTAGGCGACAAAGGCAATTAGAAAGCAATTATCGGCTATGACTTGTTCAGCAAGCGTGGCGATAAGGTTTTGTTCCAAATTCCTAAGCTATCTTCACCCTGATTCGAACCTAACCCCACCATAGAGATGATAAATTCCAGCTACATTATAGCATCAAGGACGATGGGCTCCAACGTGCTCAAGTGTAAGATGGATAGGTTCTTTATCACCAACCAGTGGAGATTCATGGGCTTGAGCTAGGTCGGCGCCCTTAGGGCTTTGGCCTACCATTGCAACATAGTAAGTGTGGGATTGATTGCTTTCTCATTAATTTCTACTTTCAGTCAGTTATATTATTTAATGATAATCTATATTTTAGGTAAGCTAGCTTGGGTACCACTTTTACCGCCGGTCGAAGTTGGCTCTGGCAAACCACAAGGAGTTACGATAGAGAGGGGAGTTAGAGACTCTCAAAGCTTAGTTCGAGTCCTCCCAACTCCAAGTTGACTAGCTGACCAAGAAAATGGCTGACCTTTGGGAGTAGCTTAACGCAAAAGGCTAACATCTGGTCGAGGCTGTGGAAGAGAGGAGTCGAATGGACTCCATGCTGAAGAAAGCTTATTTGGATATGTAAGTGAACTACTCCTCTGGTCGATCAGCCAATCATGTTGCTACGCTCTAGAAGGCTCGCATGGCATTCTCTCAATAGCTCCTCACAATACGATGGGAGATGGTGGAATAATTTATACTGAGCTCCGCCTTACAAGATATGAGCATAGTTCTGTCGATTGATGATGCCTGCAGCGTATTTGAGAAAACAGTGAAGCAGCTTGAGTACTTGGGCTATACTTTCATGGCAGAAGATAAAGACAGAATAAGCCCTGCTCTAGACAAAAACTGCAGCCTTAGCCAGAGTTTGAGGAGGTCGTGGTTGAAGAAGACGGGGTGAGGGATACTGCGACAAACGCTCCCATCGAGCCTATGACCGAAGCCTAGCAAAGACAGGCTGAGGTTGAGGCCAAGCTAGCTGATTTGGAAAGCAAGTTCGCTTTTGCTGAGGACCTTGCCTTCCAACTCAATGATGGATAGGTTGACGTCGTGTAGTACATGCTGCGGTAAACTGATTTCATAGGCAACATGGCAGGGCCCTTATAACCAGCTATGCTAGAACCTGACCAGGACTAGCAGGAGGGTGCCCGGGCCAGTATATCCGAGGGTGCAGGGTCGACCTAAACTTGATTTTCCAACTCTTTCTTTTTTGTTGTTTTTTTTTTGTTTGTTTGTTTTTTTTATGAAGGTTATCTTGTTGTAATGAACACTCCTATTGATGAAATATTATTTTGATATATTTCTTGTCAAATGAAATCAATTTCATAGCTTTCTTATTGAATGCAAATGTGTTGTCGCAATTGTTTGGTTGATAAGTTTAGAACTATGTTAATGAATAAGAAAACCCAACAACTTTATCGTTGATTTAGGTTACTATTGAGAGAGATGTATGGTCTTTTCGAAGCACATTCAACAATCTATTTTTGCAACTTTGCTCAACTTTATAGTCAATTTTAATTACTCAAGTTCGAGGTGTCTTAAATTTGCAGTATTACACTGACTTATTGATCAACTACCGAGTCAATTGCAAGTTTAAGCTAAAAGCCTTAAGTTAGCAACACATAGCTACTTTTGAGTCAATTACGAGGTTGACTTGAAACTTTAGCTTGGAGCCTTGAACTGTCAGCTGGAAGCTGCTTTTGGGTCAACTTGAAACTTGACTTGGCAGCATGGAGTTATTTTTGGGTCGACTATGGGATTGACCTGAAACTTGATTTAGCAACGTGAAGCTGCTTTTGGGTCAACTACAGGATCAATATAAAATTTGGAGTCGTGCGAGGTAGATGCAGCTGTGACAATACAAGCAAATGATAGCAGTATTGCTGGACGTTTATTTATATCATAGAATATGAAGATGATTACCATGTGCTTTTATTATATATAGAATTTTTTCAAGCTGATGGCATTCCATGGACAAGAGAGTTCATCCCCATTGACATAGTGAGTCGCAGGCATTATTCTTTGATACCTTCACAACCGTATAGGGTCTCTCTCATTTTGGGTTGAGTTCGTCAACATTCTTGGACATTTCCACCTTTTTAAGAATGAGGTCTCCAATCTTAAAGTGGCGCAGCCATACCCTTTTATTGTAGTTGTCAGCCATCTTTGATTTGTAGTACTACGTGGTGTTGTAGGCTTTCTGCCTTTGCTCACTGATAGTCTCAAGGTTGAGCTTTCTTTTTGATGTGTTCCTGAGCGGGTAGAAGTGAATCACTCGAGCTGTATGCTATATAAATTATGAAGGAATGATTGCCTTAGACCCATGACCAAATTATAAGGGTTATGACCTGTGGCTATGCGGGGGGTTGTCTTGTATGCCCATAACACTCCTGGGAGGTCATTTGCCCAACTCGACCCACTATCTTATATCTTGGCTTTCAAATGGTTGAGAATTATCTTGTTTATCATGTCTGTCTGGCCATTCAATTGAGGGTTACCCACTGAAGTAAAATGTTGGGTGATTCCCAATGTTTCGCACCAACTTCTAGAACTTCTGCTCTAGAACTGCATCTTATTATCTAAAATGAAGATCTTAGGTAGGCCAAAATGACAGATGATGTTTTTTCAAATACAACTCTTAATAAATGTGTCGATTATCTTTGGGATGGCTTCGGCCCCGACCTACTTGGTGAAATACTCGACCACAATAATTATAAATTTTTGTTGACCTGTTGACTTTGGCAATGAACCCAAAATGTCGATCCCCCACTGGTCGAACGACTAAGAAATTTAAACATTAACCATGGGCACGGTGGGTTGATGTAGGAGGTTTGAATAAACTTGGCATGATGGACATTTTTTAGCAAAATCAACAACATCGTTTAGTAATGTTAGCCAAAAGTATTCATACCTGATGATTCCCTTAAATGGTTCCCACACATACCTATATGGATATCCTGTAATACTTCATGAGTCTAGTTGGGATCTGGACACCTTAGGTGTGGTCCAGAGATTGACCTCTTATACAGTTGGCCATACTTGTCAAGCGCAAACTTGGCAGTTTGTCCTCGAAGGTGACAAGCCTCATTTTTATCTTTGGAGAGTGTGCTAAGACTTGAGTAGAGTTTTATTGGATCTTTCCATGAAGGAACCGTCTCCTCGATGCTTCCCACCAAGTTCTCCTCGAGTAGGTTGATTGATGGCCTATCAGTGACCAAAAATGTTATTATCCTGTCATTTGTACCTCTGGTCGAGCTAGCAAATTTGGACAGGGATTACTGTAATTTTCTAACCTCCACCAGGTACCAGCTCATTACTGAATCCTTGGCCTCAAAATTTCCCTCGACCTATTTTGCCATCAATTGGGAGTCCATGATCACAACTAAGTGGTTGACGCTTATATCGAGTGCCATCCTCATTCCAATAAAGAGGGCCTCGTATTTTGCCTCATTATTAGTAATTGCATAGTCAAGTTTGATCATAAAATTATACTCCTCTACTGTCGGGAAATGGAGGGCTACTCTCGTTTCCCCTCCTAATGTGGTCGATGATCCATCAACATGCAAAGTCCAAATGAGAGGGGCTTTACTGCTTTTTTTAGGCAAGTCGACTCATTCAGCGATTAAGTTAGCCAATACTTGTGTTTTAATGGTTGTCCTAAGCTAGAAGGTAATATCAAATTCTCCTAATTCAATGGCCTATTTTGTTAACCTTCTGAATGTGTCTGGCTTTGAGAGCACTTGCTTACACAGCTGATTTGTTAACACTATCATGGTATGGGACTAGAAATATGAGCGTAGCTTTCAAGCCGCAGTGACTAACACCAAGGCAAACTTTTCGATCTCCAAATAGTTATGTTCCAATCCTTGGAGCAACTTACTGCAATAGTAAATTGGTTAATGACTTCCATCCTTGGTTGAGATCAGGATTGAGCTGATCAACGCTTTCAAAAGAGCCAAATATATGTGAAGTACCACTCCGAGTTGAGGTTTCACAAACATAATAGGGGAGAACAATTACTGTTTTAATTCGACCAAAGCCCAATCACATTGTTCATTCATTAAAAACCCAACTTCTTAAAATTTTTGAGATTTTGAAGATAGGTAAGCTCTTATCAGCCAATCAAGTGATGAATCTCCCAAGAGCAATAATCCTTTCGACCAGCCGTTGTACATCTCTGACTATTCAAAGTGAAGAAATGTCCAATATGGCCTAAATTTGTGGATTAGCCTCAATACCCCATTGACTGATCTTGTAACCCAAGAATTTACCTCCTCAAACCCCGAACATATACTTGTTTAGATTCAGCTTCAAACCAAATGCTCTCAATATTGCAAAAGTGTGATTGACGTTGAGCAAATGATCTTGGGCCTTTTCTATCTTTACGATCATGTCGTCGACATATAGCTCTATAGACTTGTTTATTTCGTTTTTGAACATAAAGTTAACCAGTCTTTGGTAGGTTGCTCCAGTATTTTTAAGTTTAAAGGGCATGATCAAAAAGCAATAAACTCCATTCGAAACCACAAAAGATATTTTATCCCTATCTTCGGAGGCCATGAATATCTGATGATGCCCTTGGAATACATCCATCATACTCAATAATTCACAACCAGTCATGGAATCTACTAGTAAATCTATTCAAGACAGGGGGTAAGAATCCTTATGGCAAGCTTTATTCAAGTCGGTAAAATCATTACACATGCACCATTGTCCCTCATTCTTTGGGATGAGCACAACATTACAAAGCCAAAATAGATATTGAATTTCTATAATGTAACTTACATCTAAACGTTTTCTGACTTTTTCTTTGATGATCTGCGTCCTCTCGGCATTAAATATTCTCATATTTTGCTTGATCGACTTATGTGAGGGGTCAACATTGAGACAGTGCATGATCACACTAGGGTCGATTCCTTGGATATTGGATGCCTTTTAGGTAAAGATGTCAATATTTTTCCTCAAAAAATCAACCATAAAACACTCCAAGTGGGGGGCCATATTTGTTTCGATCTGAGTAGTCTTATCGGGGTTCCCTAGTTCTAGCTCAACTGTTTTAAATTTTCCAATGGGCTCTACTTGAGTGTCTTGTAACTTTTTCTTCTTGTTAGCTTGGGACTCCTTAGGTTCCGACACAGAGGCATCCCCTAATGTCTTCAATTACGTTCAAGTCTTTCGCTTGCTTAACTCGATCGAAATGTTGTAACACCACCAAGCTTCCTTAATATTACATGATAGTTTGCTCTATGCTGGTCGAGGTCGAGAATTTGATCTTTATATGATAGGTCAACACAATGACATGGAAATCATTAAGAGTTGATTGATCGATTATAACATTATAAGTGAATGGGGAGTCGACCACCAAATAGTTTATCATCAATATCCTTCTTCGGGGCGCTTCCCTAAATGATGTTGAGTGGTTGATGGATTTTTTTGAAATAATTTTTGACCCCCCAAACTCGATCAGAGGGGTATGCATGGGCTCAAATTTCAACTGCCCTAAGTTTATCCTTTTCAACATCAAGAGAAAGATGATATTTGCCGAGTTGTTGTTATCGACTAGAACCTTTCTAACTTCAAAGTTAGCAATTTCAACAGAGACTACCATAGGATAATCAATTTTATGGTTGATATTTTTTCCCCTCGAGGTAGGCTAGGTCACTGTCAATGAAAGAGATAAGCTCCACGCTTGTTGATAAATGGAACGTTGTTTCAATCAGCGAGGCTTTGATAGACTCTAGCCTTCTCTGAGTCTGCCTCCTTGCTGACTTTGAGTTTCCCCTAATAAGACCTCCTGCAATCATGTCAATTACTCCTTGAATAGGTGGGTGGTTTTCTAAGGTGGATTTCTTTCTTTTATCCTCCCTCCTTAGGCTAACCAACTTTTCTCTATGGGGAGTATGATCGGTTTTGCCTCATTCAACTTGTGCATTAATGGCCACATATTTTTTGAAATGGTCCTGCCCAATGAGCCTCTCAATTTCATTCTGGAGATTGAAGCATTCATTTGTGTCATGGCCCTTTTATTTATGAAAGTGGCAATATTTTTTCAATTTTTTCATTGCTTCAGTCTTCGTCAGCTTATTCTATTTCTTGAGGAGATTATCATGCTAGATTGTAAACATGACTTCTCTCTTTGGGATATTCAGCAGAGTGTAGTCATGGAAGCGCTTTATTGGAGATCGACCCCTCTCCCTATGTTTTCGATCATCTCTCTCCTTATTTTTCTTTTTGTTGACCTTAGAGTTTTTGAAATTTGGCCTATTCATCTCCTATTAGGTCATGTATCTCTCTGCTAGGTCGAGAAGTTCCTTCATTGACCACAGGCATTCTCGCACAAAACCATTGGCACTTTCTTTGTGCTGAGTCCTGAGAACAGCACATCAATTAGGAACTCAATCTTGGGGTTGTCAATCTTCAGGACCTTTATGTTGAACATCGTAAAAAAGTCACAGAGGGACTCCCCTTCGTTCTGCTTGATAGTGTGGAGATGAGTATAAGGGAGTTTCGCCTTTTGCCAACTGGCAAATTGGTGTAGAAATTTATCACAGAGTTGATCATAAAAGTATATTGATGAGGGTTCCAATTTAACAAACCAATCAAGCGCTATGCCCTGGAATGTGGTCACTAACATCTTCACGTGGATATACTCATTATGCCCATACAGTTGCATCATATGTTCAAACTGTGTCAAGTGCTTGTAGAGATCTATTGAGCCATCGTATCGTGGGAGTCCGATCGGGACCTTGGCATCAACGGTGATGCGCTCATTGATAATCTCCTAGATAAACGATGAGCCTTTCTCTCAATGAGACCTTTGGGAGCCCTCTAAGTTGGGCACCCTTTCAATGTTTCTCCTCAAAATCTTGTTGAGGCATTTGTTCAGTTGTTGCACTTGGTGGAAAATTTCTTCCCACTCCTCCCGATTAGCTTGGGTAATATTTCAGTCAAAATGAGACCTTGTGCGCTCAGATTTATCGCATTGTGAGGCTTAATTAGGTTAAACGTGAGGTCTACGGAGTCAGCAATTTCTTCCCTTAGCTTAGGTAAGCCCTTTACTCCCTGGGGGCACCTGGGGCTTACTTCTCGTCTGGCCAATGGTCACTTGGACTCCTGGTGACCACCACTATCTCAGGGAGACCTCTCATTTGGTGAAGGCGATTGCAGAATTGCACTGCCAACTGGGGCTGGCACAATCATGTGCCTGTTCAATGCTGCAGAAAGTTGAGCAGAGATTTGTTCACTTATAAGCTGCAATAGCTAAGGCATGGTCAGTGTTACAACTTGCTTCTAAGAGGCACTGGGGCCTGGGGCTTGGGGCATGCTAACCTTGCTGGGGTTAAGGGAAAGATGGAAATGTTGTCCTTCTATTATCCTCCCTTTCAGAGGTGGCTCTTTTAGTGTTCACCATTTTCTTAGTTACAATCTCAAACTTCCCACATACAGCGCCAAAATGATGAGGTTAAAAGTCGAATTTAGTGAATTGGGTAATGTTTGGGCTAATTCGACTAAGGAGGTCGAACGATCTAACAGTGATATTTTTCTCGGGCTGAGATTTGCAACCAACAACAAATGTTAGACAAGTCAAGGTGCCTTCGACTAAAGCACTTCAATGCTCAATTTAGTACTAGTTAAGCTAAATAAACATACAGTAGAATAAGAGTGTATATGTCATCATCTCCTACTTTTCAGGGTGAATAGTACTCTGGAAGTGCGCTTTCCAACCAGAGTTGGTGGCAGAGGCTATACTGCGGTGGCACGCGCCATTAATGAGGAGGCACACTACCTGTCAAAGAATTGAATACGGCAAGAATATGAGTTAGCGAGAGTGAGCACTCTGGTGGACTGTAATCGACCAGACAAGGTGGTCAACCAGAGGGATGGTTGAAACTGGCTTGAAGCCTCCTGTTGAGTGCGGTCGAGAACTATTCACTCAACTGAACGATTGTGGTCGAGTGACTCAACCTAACTGGATCCAAAAGCGCCATTGGGTTTTGGATGTTAAGTGGGCCTAAAAACCCTATATGGAGTCGATAGCTTATTGAAATAAGTCTATTGAATTATCTCATATCATATATATATATATATATACACACATTTATATATAAAATAAAAACCCACCCACTAAAGAGGGTAACAATAAAATTAAGGTAGATATTTTTCGGACAAATGTGGCAAGAGCATGACAATCAATGGGCAGGCAACCGGCAACCGGCAACTTGGAAAATTGTCGCTTTGCTTCCCACGCTTTGGCCGGCTGAAATTGCATTTAATTATTCCTTAAATTTTTTCTTTTGTCTTTCTTTTTAATTCTTTGTTAGATTGTCAACAAAAACTATTATTCTTCTTGTCATTATTACCGAATATTTGTTTGGTTAACTGGGAATTTATTTTTCCAAGGACAATAAATGGAATTAAGAAATGAAATATATATATACATTTTTCAACTACATATTCGGTGTTCAAGAAAATTCTATCATATTTTCAAATACATAATAATAATAATAATAATAATAATAATAATAATAATAATAATAATAATAATAATAATAATAATAAATCAAGATTGTAACATATACTAACTTCATGATACATTTGGCACTAGTAATATCGCATTTATCCCATCTAAACTGATGCATAATATTGTCTTTCAGTATTTTCTATAAAACATTGAATTTTAGCAGTCGCAAGTTCAAGTTTTATAGGAAATAATTAAAAATGTCATTTTATTTTATTGTATTTTGAAAAAATGGAACATTATTTAATAAGTTGATAAAATTATAGCTTCATTTTAAAAGATGGAAAATTTTGATTTTCAACTCTCTTTTTTTCACTCCCTTAAATTTTAATTACTTTTTTTTTTTCTCTTTTCTTCAACTACTTAATCTTGTCTTGTCATTGTGCTATCATATCTTAAAATTCAAATTACTATATTGAAAATTTGTATTTTATGATAATATGTTTCAATGAATTTGAAAACTGGTATAATTTATAAACTGCATCAAGGTCTCGATTCTTACAATTTAGGACAAAACTTGATATTATTAGGGGCCTCAATAAAATAATCTGAGAAATAAGATGTGTTTTGTCATCTCTACGTGAGGAACTATCTAATAATGCCAAAATCTATCACTAAGTTATGATGCACGGATACAGACACGGTAACACGAACATGATACGATACGGACACAACGACATATTAAATTTTAAAATTTTAGGACATGACACGGCATCAACACGATTATCATAAATATATAATTATATATAAGTATTATTTAGTCATATTAATGTATGTAATATAAAATATATATCAACGTAAAGTGAAAAAAATCAACAGTAAATATTAAATAAGTATATTTTAAATTCAAATAAATAACAAATCCCCCAAATAGGAATAAGTATTAGACTTTATGAAAATTATATAATGGAAATTTTCAATACAAAAAACTGTAATATTGGTCGTAAAAAAATATGTGATAATATAAAAATTATAACTAATAACATTTGCAAAGATATATACTTATCATCAAAGATTTGCTATAAGTTATCGATGGTGATAACTTAAATACAATTTTTGCCACTATTAAATGTGTAAAAATTATTATTGGTGATAGAACAATTTTTTTTTATTTACATATATATATATATATATATATATATAATTAGTGCCAAGTTTTCTACGATCACTTACTATTTTTTATAAGTTTTTTTTTTAATGTGTCCAAGCATCTAAATTTATTAGGATATTATAATCATAGTGAGATTTTGTTCTAATTTTGTTTGTCATTTAAAAAGTTTTTATATAATTTATTAGCCCTTAAATTTTGTAAAGCTTAATTATATATATATATATATATATATATATAAACACTGTTGTATCCTAGCCGTGTCTAATACCGTGTCAGACTTTATTTTATTTTTTTTAATTTTTGGATACTTATTTGCCATGTTCGACACATGTCGGACACTGCACGGAATGATTTTTTTGCGTGTGTGTGCATTATAGTCACTAAGTATAAAATAAAAGTGTTGTCCTAGGATTATTTCATTAGATGAATTTATGATAAATTTTATTCTTATAAAGTGATGTTTTAATAAATATAGAAATAAAATTATTTATAAATTATTTTAAATCCTTCCACTCCAATATAAAATAAAATAAAATACCATCAAAATAGTTGTTTGGGCATAAGTGCTGTAACTTCGAGATAAGTATTTGGCTTAATGGCCCATGAAGGTCAAATTGTTGACTATTAAAGCTACTTACCCGGATCTTATAAAGTTATAATTCTAACTCTAAAATGTTGACTGGCGGTTCGTTGAAGGCAAATCAAGTCAATATTTTGCCAAATTTCCTGAAAACCGACAGCATATTTTTTTAAATTTAATGAGAATTCTGAAAACAAATAATGGGACAGACCAGAAAATAATATAGATTATTAAATATTAAAATTTTCAAATTTTAACGAATAAACATAGGTAATTCATTTAATGATTCTGATTATTTTTCCCTCTTTCATGGACGTCTCTATGATATATTTCAGTATTGTTGCGGGGACTTCGGGCAGTATTTTAATTGGTCTCATGCACAATTTTGTCTTAGGTTTCGTTTGACCCAAATGGCTGCATAAGCTTATTAATTATTAATCTATTACTGGTATGTTTTGGCAATTGCTCAATTTGAAAAATGTCACATCATCATCGTGACATTTTGAAGCTGAAATGGTAAGGGACGACCAAATTGTAATTCTCACGTGTACTTTATTTGAAATTACAAATTTCATGCCCTTGCTGTTTGGTTTTATTTCCAAATTCATTTTGTTTTCATTTTTTATTATTTTAAAAATAGAAATCATCACTTTTTAAAAATTTTAACTCAACATAATTTTCATTTTCATTTTCAAAATATATTATTCAGTAACATATATATTTTCTCTCTCTATCCCATCAATTTTATCTTTCTCCACTTACAACCTATTAAAACCAATATAATCATTACATTTTCAAATGTTTCATCTAAACACATTTTTATTTTCATATCATATCACATAACTAATTCTCACCATTTTAAAAATAATAAAAATAAAAAATAAAAAATAAAAATAAAAATAAAACCAAACAGCCCCATATTAGTTTGTTGGACTAATTGATTAGGGCCCGTCTATTTTGATTTTAAAGTTTCTTCTTATTTTTGGATTATTACTTGACTTTTCATGAAATTTCCCCCCCTCTAAATAAAAGGCTAGCCCCTTTTGGACAAGAGTTCGAGAAAACATTCTTCTACTTAAGATCGAGTCGATAAGGGCTTTAATACGAGCCAATTCAATTCAAAATTCTAAAATTATGGAAAAAAAATTTAGACTAATTAGTACTTTCCAATGTTCAAATTAATATTTGAGAAAATAAAACGTAAATGTTGTTAGGAAATTTTAACAAATAGTTATGTAAATATCAAGTATCGGATACCTAAAGATACTTCTTGTTTGGTAGGTGAATTTTGACTGGCGTAATCTAATTTGAGCTCTTTAAATATAATTAATTAAATTCATATGATTCATTAGGTAGCATATTAGCCTATATCTAATGAAAAGACAAGAATTTAGTTTTATTATTAAAATATTTAATTTTATTAAGTACACATTTATCCAGTGGCTCGTAGTCCAGTGACGTCAATCTCCCATATTATATAAAATATCTCATATTCAATTCAAGTAGATGTTGTTGTGCATGTTATGTACATTTGATTATGTAATTTATATTTTAATTTACTTAATTTGAAAATATAATTATATTAATTTATTAAAAGAATAAATTTTATCATCTATAATGTTATCTCTACAATATATATGTATATATAAAGTGTTTTACATTGACTGCATCACCATTCCAACTCCAATTCGCATTCATTCGAAGGTGTGATTATAACCTACGGCATGCTACTTAGAAAAAAACTAATAATGTTATGAATTGAACTTCGGGTTTGAAAAAGAATTAATCCGAAAATGCATTCACAAAGGGTCTATTTTCCTTCATGAATTTAGAGATAAAAGAAATTATATATCTATATATAATATCTCTAAATTCCAAATTTTTTGTTTTATTTTTGGTAATTAGAAGCAAAAATACTTGAAAATGATATTGGTGTTTGTTGTTAGGGGAATGATTTTATCATTTTAATAATAAAATTATTATTATTATTTAATATTTTATAAACTTCAAAATTTTACTTTATCCATACACTTTAATAATTTATTTTACAAAATAAGAGATAACATCTTACAAGTTTCAAAAATATTTTTTAAAATGTATAAATTTATAAGATCTTTTAAGTAACTAACTGAATATCTCTTTAGGTTCCTCGTCACATGTGAAAAGAGTTTTTTTCAGAGGATATGATCCTATGGGCACAAATAATAGGAGGTTCTTATTTTTATGAAAATTTATCATAATGAATGTAAAAAATGGTGTAAGTAATTTATAAATCACGTCACTTAATTTATGATAAGATTGAATATTATCATAATCCTCAATAAAAAATTTGAGGAATAACATTTAATTGTTGTTTTCAGGTATAAACCAATCCAATAATCCCAAAGCTTGCTACCTGTCGTTCTTGTGGTATTATTCCATGAGTTAAATTTACGATAATTTTTTATCTTTATAAAAAGTTGTGTAAATAAATATAAAAATGAAATAATTTATAAAGTGTGTTAAATTCTTCAACTTCTTCTATCTAAAATAAAATTAAAATATCATCAAAGTTGTTGTCTGAACACAAACAATGTCACTTCGGGAGAAGTATTCGGTTTAATAGCCCATGAAGGTCAAATTATTGACTAGGCAAGCGACATACCCGGATCTTCGGATCTTTCAATTCTGATTCGACAGTTTTGACCGGCGGTTGTTGAACATCATTCTATATAATATTTTGCCAAATTTCCTGAAAACCGACGGTTTGATTTTGAATCTTATCAAAACAAAAAAAGACAGTACGATTTTGAAACTTTCTTGCGTGTTCTAAAAGCAAGTAATAAAATGGATTATTACAAATTAAAATTTTCAAAATATGTTGAATAACTATAGCTAATTCATTTTATTCTTTGGTTATATTTTCCACCCTTTATCACGTGTACCTGTATGATACGTATCAGTATTGTTGCTGGAATTGGGGCCAGTATTTTAATTGGTCTAATGAACAGTATTCTCAGGCTTTGTTTCACATCGTCATTGTGGCACTCAGAGTTGAAAGTAGTATTGGGCTAAGGAATTATAATTTTACACGTTGACTTCATTTGAAACTATGACTTTCGTTCTTTAATTTTTTTTAATATTATTGTTAAGATATTAAGTCATCGTTTGAATAAGAAAATAAATTTTAAGATTATGATCGAGAAATGTGAAAGTAAAATTGAAATATGTGATGAATTTTGTTTATATTTTAGAAAAAGAGATAGAAAATATTTTGATACGTTTTTAAATGTTTTGGGGGACATTTCTATTGTTGTAACAATTATATCAATAAAAAAATATTTCTTTGTACTTCAAATATGTAGCTTTATATTTTATTTTTTTACTTTTACATTCTTTATTTCCTTTCCCTCGTTGAACTCATTTACCCAAACATCGAATTAATTCATTTGTTAACCAAATTCGTTTTGGCCCTCTACATCAAAGCTTAATCCCATCCCAATTTCTCATTTGCAACCCATTGCCAAGGAGTAGTTATAGCTAATGTCGTAGTCCCTAGAAATATATACAAAGTCGCACGAATCAAGTTTGAGGGCTTGAAGAAGAATTAAGCGTGAGATGGATTTTTTTTAGATAGAGTATTACAAATAAGGAATTTTATCATTCTATCAACAAATCAATAGTTTTTCTATTTTCAAATAAAACAATCAAAGTATAAACTACCAACAATGCACATAAAGTGCACACAACACGACCACTTGAAGTCAAATACAAAATCTTCCACATAATAAGGAAAAATCGATGTCACTTGGACTAGAAGCCACTAGGCAGCATGAGATGGATTTGTAGATAGATGATTTTATATACTTTTGTCCATAAATTTGGAAAATGAAAAATTATGTACCTATAACTTCCAAACATGAAGTTTTTGGTCTTCAATTCGATTTTAAAAATGAAAATACATCAATGAAACATTTAAATATTCTTCTTCTTTTTTATATCATAAATACACATGAATATATTAAATATTTATTTAAACAGACACATAATTGTGGGTTCAAATACATCATTGACCTATAATGCATGCGCTAGAATATTAGAGGATCTACGCTAAATAAACATTATTCCGTGTGGTAGGTGCATATTGACTATAGGCTCTAATGTTGCAAACTTTCAATTGCACGTGTTGAAAATTGACCGCTTACGCAAAGTAGTCCATCAATGCCAATTTGCTCATACCCAGTTCAAATTGGAAAACTAATTAAGTTGAATTCAAACAAATCCATTGGTCGTAATTGGTCTCAACAATAGAATTGCATGAACCTATGGTCTGTTTGGTATTATTTTTATTTTTCAAAATTTTAAAAAAATTATAAAAATAAGTTGAAAATGAATTTGTATTTGAATAAATTATTAGAAAAGTAACAATTCAGTTGGGTTTAGTATGTTATAAGTTAATAGTAGAAAAAAAAAATATATATATATAAATTATTAGGAAAAAATATATAAATTATTAGATGTGTTTTAACAATAAAAATAAAAATATGTATAAAATAATACATTTTAATTTTTAAATAATAGAAAATTTAAAAATAAAACCAAAGGGGGCCTTAAAATCCACCATTTAACATGCAGCCATTACAATTACAAAGAAAAAGAATCAAAACTAAATGCTACCCAACTTAGACTCGCAATCTCTTAATTTCTCAGCTCACCACCATTTTTCAATAATTCAGAACCTCGCATGCAATTTCCCCCTCCATTTCAAAGCCATTCCAAGTTCTAAAATTCTTAGGTCGGCTCGAAGGAATTTCGCACTATAAATAACCTAAATCCTCTTCTCATCCAATCCCAAGAGCCATTTAACTTTTCTTTGTTAATCCTACCTCAACAGCAAGTCTCAATTATGGCCATGAAAGCCCTCGATTTATTTATCCTCTTTCTGATACTTACCTCGGGTTTCTATGCAACCGAGGCCCGTCGTCTCAATGCCTCAAAAGCTGGTGGGTTTTCGCCCGATGCTGTCAACGGGGCCGGGCCAAGCCTGGGAGAAGGACATAAATTCGTCAATGGGGGCACACTCGGAGGAATCAAAGATTCTGGTCCGAGCCCGGGAGAAGGACATAAGCATCCAAATGCTAAAACACTCGGAGGAATCAAGGACTCGGGCCCGAGCCCTGGGGCGGGAAACTAGTTAGATACGTAAAGCTGGCTGGTAAACGCACATATAGTACCAACTATATATAATATTTTGGATTCATATTAATTTAACTATGCATGGATATGTAGTAATTATTGATTTTATTCTTTGTTTAGTTATGGAGTTTTCGGGGGGTGGGGGCCGGGGGGGGGGG
>JACGDI010005774.1:731670-758966 GCA_014898725.1 Jacaranda copaia
CCAGAGACTTTGATTCTTTTAAGGTCTTGGCACATTGGTCGATGGGAGACAGCAGACATGCAATATGCTTATATTGTTTACCATTCTTTTTTCATGTTATTTTATTTTTTAAATTTTCTTGTTAAGTTGTATGCAAATATGGGGTCACATTCTAACTGAATTGTGATCAATATAGGCAATAAAGAACATTTGTTATTAGATGAATGTGTCGTTATTATCTCATTGTCGTAGATAGATATTGGAAATATTTACTTCAACTATCTTTTAAAAAAAATTGATCTTTTATTTGAATTAAATGTGTCTTTCATCATGTATTTTTTTTTTTACAAATGCATGTTAAGTATATTAAATTTTAGTAAGAGCCCATTTGATTTTATTTTCATTCTCATTTTTTTTATTTTCATTATTTTCAAAATTTGAAAAGTTAGTTAGTAAAAATGAGTTTGTATTTGAATAGATTATTAAATTTTTGGGGAATGTATTTTGAGAATAAAAATATATTGGATGAAAATATGTATAAGTGTATTTTTATTTTTAAATAATAAAAAATATAAAAATGAAGTTTGAGACTGAAAATAAATGGAGCCTAAGTGGTTTTATAACAAAATATTTAATGTAATTGATATTTGTAATGATTTGGAATATAAGAGAGAATGAGAAAAGTTTTTTCTTGTTGCCCTCTTCTCCCTCTCCATGCGGATACGTGCACACATACCAATGTGATGTGTATATATATCAAATAATTAATTAATTCAATAATATTGTTATTATATTTATATATGTGAAGTTTCAATATTTTAAAAAAATTTATTGTGTAGATGCACGTGTAAATTGAAAAAAAAAAAGAGAGAGAAAAATGTATATGTCAATCAAATTTATAAAAGAGAGTTTATGTCAATCAAATTTATAACATTGTTTCGATGCATCCGTAATCTATTTCTATAGGACACAAGGCAATAGAGTAGAACATACCAATGCGATGAATAACGGTTATAATGGTTAAAGTTCATTTTAATCCCCGAACTTTCAATTTAATGACAAAACTCTTGAATTTCATTGCTTAATAAGACAACTTTTTTGCACAATGTACATGCAAATGAAATAAATTATTTGTATATACATGTAACTGTTTTGTTAATACACTGGATATTATTGATCAAGTGATTATTAGTTAATCAACATGATACTTAAAAAATACATATATTAGATATGTATAATATTCCATTCAAAAGATTCAAATATGATGAACTGAATCATTTTATAAACGCATGATATATGTGATATATTTATTTTGATGAATCATTTTTAAAAAAATAAAACAAAATTATGTACATGTATTAATTGACTGATGTACATTAAAAAATATCTTAATAATTTATAAAAGGATAAATTAATATTGTCATAATTATAAGTTAAATATGTAGTAGCACATACAAACCAATTTTTGCATAAATTAAAAATGTCTACACAAACCATACAAATCAAAATTTGTAAAGCCTAAAGAAGCAATATATTTACGTTGGAGTAATTCTTTTTTATTCATATTTTACTTAAATATCTATGTGATATGGGATAGCTCAACAGGCCCAACCCAATAGGTTATCGACTATAGAGAAGGTTTTCAAGCCCACTTAGCATCTAATGCCCAACTATGCTTCCAGACTCAGTTTGGCCGAGTCACTCGACCACAATCGCCAAGTCAAGCGGATAGTTTTCAACCCTACCTGACGGGAGGCTTCAAGCCGCATAATCCATTCAGCCATCTCTCTGGTTGATCGCCGTCGACCAAAGTACTCACTTCAACATCAAATCATATCCTTGTCACATTCAATGCTCTGACAATCAGCGTGCTCCTACATTAATGGCGCATATCATCCCAGTATTGCCTCTACCACCAACTCTATCAGGAGGCGCGCTTTCAAAGTACTATTCACCCTGAAAGGTAGGAGATGATGCCATTTGGGATAGTACATGATTGAGAAATGACCTACAACTCCTAAACAAGGACAAAAACCCTCTATACTTGATAGAGACATCTTGGACATATCACCCACCTAGAGAAGACTATAAATACCCTCTTACCAGCCACTCCCTAGGTATGCCATATGCACAATACGCTCTTACTCTGCTGCTCGATTATCCCACTCAACCAATACTAACTTAAGGGTCGAGTGCCTTAGCCGGGAGCACCTTGGCTAGTCTGATGTTTGCTATTGGTTGCAAATCTCAGTCCAAGAAAATATTACTATTAGATCATTCAACCTCCCTAATCGAATTAGCCCAAACATAACCCAATTTACTAAAATAGCTTTCAGCCTCATCATTTTGGCGCCGTCTATGGGAACTTGAGATTGCAATTGAGAAAATAGTAAACATTAGGACAGTCGCATCTGAGAGGGAGGATAACAAAAGGACATCGTCTCTTTCTCCCCCTCACCTCAGCCTCAGCCTCAACCTCAACCACAACTAGGATCACATTCCCTAAGCCCTAGCACCCTACAAGAGTAAGTTGTAACACTGACCAGGCCTTAACTAATGTAGCTTATAAGTGAACAAATCTCTACCCAGATCATTGCTCAGCTTTTTGCGGCATTGAACAGGCACACAACCATGCTAGTCCCAGCTGGCAGTACAACTCCGCAATCATTATTGCTAAAAGAGAGATCCATCCAGGACAGTGATGATCACTCTGAGTACTAACGACCGCTAGCTAGATGAGAAACAAGCCCCAGGTACCTCTATAGAGAAAAGGGGTGACTAGAGCTAAAGAAAGAGACTGTTGACTCTATAGACCATTACGTTCGACCTAATCGATTCCTACAGCGCGATAGGGTCGAATGTTCAAGATTGGACCAGTGCGAGGAAATGGGCAAATTAGCAGATCACGTGGCTCGGCCCATTCTAGCTTCGCAATGCGCTAGGGCCAATCGCTCGAGGCCTCAACTCAATTAAAACATGACCTAAGCTGATTGAAAGGAGTGGGAAAAAGTTTCCTACTAAGTACAGTAGCTAAACAAAATCATCGATGAGATCTCGAGGAGAAACACAGAAAGGATGCCCAATCCAGAGGGCCTCCAAAGGTCTTATTGAGATAGGGGGTTGCCGTTTATTCAGAAGATTATCGACGAGCACATTGCTATTAACATTAAGGCCCTACCAAACTCCCATGGTATAATGGCTCAACTGATCCCAACGAACACCTTATGCAGTTCAAGCATATGATACAACTGTATGGGCATAATGAATATATCCACGTGAAGATATTGGTGACCATGTTTTAGGGTATAACGCTCAATTAATTTGTTGAGCTGGAACCCTCATCGATATACTCCTACGACTAGCTCTGTGATAAGTTTCTACACCAGTTTGTCAGTTGATGAAAGGCATAGCTCCCCCACACCTATCTATACACCGTCAAGCAGAATGAGGAGGAGTCCCTCCATGAATTTTTGCACTAGGTTCAACATGGAGGTGTTGAAAATCAATAATTCTAGGATTGAGTTCCTGATTGACGTGCTGTTCTTAGGGCTCTGACACAAAGAATGCGTCAATGCTTTAGTGCGAGAGTGCCCACAGTTGATGAAAGAATTGCTCGACTTGGCAGAGAGATACATGACCTAAGAGGAGATAAACAGGCTAAAGTTCAGAAACCTTGATGTTGAGAAAAATAAAAATAAGGAGAAAAATGACCAAAAGCAGAGAGAGAAAGATCGATCTCCAATAAAATGCTTCCATGATTACACTTCACTTACCATCCCGAGAAGAGAGGTCCTATTTGCAATCCAACATGACAACCTCCTCAAGAGACCTAGAAAGCTAACAGAGACTGAAGGAATGAAAAAATTGAAAAAATAGTACCACTTTCATAAACAAAAAGGGCATGACATAGATGGCTGCTTTACTCACTATGATGAAATTGATAGGCTCATCAGGCAAGGCCATCTTAAAAAATACATGGCCAGTGACGCACAAGTTAAAGGGGGCAAAACCAATTAGACTCTCCATAGAGAAAGGTCGATTAGCTTGAGGAGGAAAGATAAAGAAAAAAAACCCACCTAAGATGACCACTCACCCATTTGAGGAGTGATTGACATGATTGTGGGGGATCCTAGTAGGGGGGACTCAAAGTCAGCGAGGAAACAAACATAAAGGAGGCTAAAGTCGACCAAAGCCTCTCTAGCCAAAACAACATTCCATTTATCCACAGGCACAAAGCCCATCTTTTTCATTGACGATAACTTAGCCTACCTCGAAGGTAGAAACATCAATCATAAAACTGATTGTCCTATGGTAGTTTTATTGAGATTATCAACTTTGAGGTTAGAATAGTTCTGGTCGATAATAGCAGCTTAGCCAATATCATCTTTCTCTCAATGCTAAAAAGGATGAACTATGCTAGCTAAAATTTGAGCCCATGTATACCCCTCTGATTAGATTTAGGAGGTCAAAAATCATTTTAGAAGGTTTCATCAATCTCTCTACGTTATTTGGAGAGGCGTGCCAAAGAAAAATATTGATGATAAGCTATCTGGTTGTTGACGCCCTATTTGCTTATAATGTCATAATTGGTCAATCAACTCTCAATAATTTCTGTGCTATTATATCAACCAATCACATGAAGATCAAATTCCCAACCTCGACTGGCACAGGCGAACTGCTATGTAACATCAAGGAAGCCTAGCGATAGTACACTATTTCGATCGAGTCAAGCGAGTAGAAGAATCAACCACAATTGAAGACCTCAGGGATGCCCCTATAATGGAACCCGAGGAGTGCTACACTAATAAGAAGAGAAAGTTGGAAGACACATGAGTGGAGCCCGTTAGGGAGTTTAAAATAATAAAGCTAGAGCCTGGGAACCCCAACAAGACTACTAAGATTGGAACAGATATGAGTCCCCACTTGGAGTGTCTCATGGTTGATTTTCTATAGAGAAATATCAACATCTTTACCTGGAAGGCATTCGACATCCGAGGAATCAACCCTAGCGTGATTGTGCACCGCCTCAATGTCAACCCCTCATACAAGCCAGTCAAGCAGAAGACAAGAACCTTTAATGCTGAGAAGACCCAGATCATCAAAGAAGAAGTCAGGAAACTCTTAAATATATGTTATATTGTAGAAATTCAATATCCATCTTAGTTTTGTAATGTTGTACTCGTCCCCAAGAATGAGAGACAATGGAGCATGTGTAATAATTTTACCGACTTGAATATAGCTTGCCCTAAAGACCCTTAGCCCTGCCTCGAATAGATTTACTAGTAGATTTCACGGTCGATTTTAAATTATTAAGTATGATGGATGCATTCTAAGAGTATCATCAAATATTCATGGCCCCTAAAGACAGGGACAAACCTCTTTTGTAGTCCCCAATGGAGTTTATTGCTTTTTGGTCATGCCCTTTATACTTAAAAATGCTGGAGCAACCTACTAGAGATTGGTTAACTTTATGTTTAAGAATGAGATAGGTAAGTCTATGGAGGTTTATGTCGGTGACATGACTGTAAAGACATAGAAGGCCAAAGACCATTTGCTTGACCTCAATCACACTTTTGCCATATTGAGAGCATTTGTTCTGAAGTTAAATCCAAATAAGTATACATTCGAGGTTCGAAGAAGTAAATTCTTGGGTTATATGGTCAGTCAATAGAGGCATTAAAGCTAATTCACAAAAAATTTAAGTTGTATTAGACATGCTCCTCCTCGAACAGTTAAATATGTACATCAACTAATTGGGCAAATTATCACCCTTGGGAGATTCATTGCCCAATTGGCCGATAAGAGCTTACCTTTCTTCAAGATTCTCAAAAATGCCAAGAAGTTAGGTTTTCAGTAGAACGAATAGTGTGATTGGGCTCTGGTCAAATTAAAAAAGTACTTGTCCTCACCCCCCATGCTCGCAAAGTCTAAACTCAGAGAGGTACTTCACATATACTTGGTTGTCTTGGAAGCATCGATCAGCTCAGTTTTGGTCCCAACTAGAGATGGAAGTTATCAACCAATTTACTATTGCAGTAAGTCACTCCAAAAACCAGAACATAACTATCTAGTGATCAAGAAGTTTGCCTTGGCATTAGTCACTACGGCTCAGAAGCTGCATCCATACTTTCAGTTTCATGCCATAATAGTACTGACAAACCAACTGTTAAAGTAAGTGCTCTCAAAGCCAAACACATTAGGGAGGTTAACGAAATGGGCCATTGAGTTGAGAGAATTTGATATCACCTTTCAATCTAGAATAGCTATCAAAGCACAGGTCTTGGCCGACTTTATCATCTAGCGGGTCGATCTTTCCCAAAAAAGTGGTGAAACTCCTCTTACTTGGACTTTGTATGTCGATGAATCATCAACCACATCAAGAGAGGGAGCAAGAGTGACTCTTCACTCCCCATCAGTAGAGGAGTATGATTTGCGATCAAACTTGACTATGCAGTCATCAATAATGAGGCTGAGTATGAGGCCTTCTTCATTGGGACGAGAATGGCACTCAATCGAGGAGTTGAGCACTTGGCGATGATCACAGACTTCTAGTTGGTAGTAGAATAGGTCGAAAAAAATTTTGACGTCGAGGACTCAATAATGAGCCGGTACCTGGCAGAGGTCAGAAAACTACAGCAGTCATTCAAAAAATTTACTCTTAGTCAGGTACCTCAATCTGAGAATGAGCGCATGGATGCCCTATCTAAATTTGCTAGCTTGACCAGAGGCACAAGGGATAGATGATAACTTTTATGGTTGCTGACAGACCATCAATCGGTCCTCTTGAGGAGAATTTGGTGGAAAGCATCGAGGAGATAATTTCTTCATGGCAAGATCCAATAAAGCTCTACTTAAGTCATGCCACGATCCCCAAAAACAAAAATGAGGCTTGTCGGCTTCAAGGACAAATTGCTAAGTTTGCACTTGATGAACATGGCCAACTTTATAAAAGATCAATCTTTAGACCACCCTTGAGGTGCCTGGATCCTGACCAAACTCATAAGGTCTTACAGGATATCTACACAGGCATGTGCGAAAACCATTTAAGGAGAAGATCCCTTGCTCATAAAATCATTAGGTATGGATACTTTTGGCCGACCTTATTGAAAGACGATGTTGATTTTGCTCGAAGATATCTGTCATGCCAAGTCCATTCGAACCTCCCACATCAACCCGTTACGCCTATGATCAATGTTCAGATCTTTTAGCCATTTAACTAGTAGGGGATCGATATTTTTAGTTCATTTCCAAAGACAATAGGTTAGCAAAAGTTCATAATCATAGTAGTCGAGTACTTCACCAAATAGGTCAAGGCCAAAATTATCCCAAAAATAACTAACGTAGCCATCAAGAGTTTTATTTGGAAAAACATCATCTATCATTTTAGACTACCTAAAACCCTCATTTCAGATAATAGGACTCAATTCTGGAGCAAAAATACCCAAAGTTGGTGCAAAGCCCTGGGAATCACCCAACATTTTAGCTTAGTGGGTAACCCTCAATCGAATAGCCAGATAGAAGTTATGAAAAGAATAGTCCTTGACCACCTGAAGACCAGAATATAAGAAATAGGCTCGAGCTAGGCAGACGACCTCCCTAGGGTGTTATGGGTGTACATGGCCATCCCTCGTACAACAACAAGTTACAACCCTTACAATCTAGTATACGGTTCTTAAGCAATCATACTCTTTGAACTCATACAACACATAGCTTGAGTGATTCACTTCAATCCGATTAGAAATACTTCAAAAAAAAAACTCGATCTGGAGATAAATTGATGAGCAAAGACAAGAAGCCTATAACACCATGCAACGCTATATATCAAAGATGATAGAAAACTACAACAAAAGGTCAGGTTGCGTCATTTTAAGGTCTGAGACCTTGTTCTTAAAATGGTGGAAGTATCTAAGAATATTGGCAAACTTAACCCAAAATAGAAAGGGCCCTATACAATCATGAAAGAGTCAAAGCATAACGTCTATCGACTTGCCAACATCGATGAGGACGAGCTCCCTCGCCCATGGAATGCCATCAACTTGAAGAAATTCTATGTATAAGAACAAGTTGTAATCATCTTTGTATTATATGATATAAATAAAGTTTAGCACACTACTATCATTCACTTGTAATGTTACAACCACGACCACTCTCACTTTTAAGTTTCAAGTTAACCTCATAGTTGACCGAAGAAGCAATTTCAACTTGAAGAACCAAAGCCTCTCAGTTAAAGTTCAAGGTCGACCCTGTAGTCGACCCAAAAGCAGCTTCAAGCTACCAATGCACGGCTTTTTAAGCCCAAACTCTGAAGTTGACCCACAAGCAGCTTCATGCTGCCAGTTCAAGGCTTTTTAAGCCTAAATTATGAAGTCGACCCCATAGTTAACCCAAAAGTAGCTTCACGCTGCCAATTTAAGGCTTTTCAAGCCTAAGTTATTTAATCGACTATCACAGTTGACCCAACAAGCCGCTTCATGCTGCCTAATTATGGTTTTTTAACTCCAACCCCATCATTAACCCTGAAGTCAACCAACAAATCAGCTCCATGTGACATTATTAAGAAACCTCAAACTCGACCAGAATAATGAAACTTGATTATAAAGTTGAAAGAAATTTTAACACAGAATATTGAACGTATTTCGATGAGATCATGCATATCTCTGCAACAGTAACCTCAATCGACAATAAAGTTGGTAGGTTTTCTTGTTAATTAACATGGTTATCAACCATCAAAAGCTATAAAATTGATAGGATACACATTGAATAGAATCAAAGTAGTATTTCATTGAACGAAATATTTATTACATCTGAAGAACGCCCTTTATAAAAAAAAAGAGAGGATTACAAATGGGGTAACACGTCTACATTAGGTAACCACCGTAGGAGTTTCAGCTTTGGCTCAACCCAGCCCCCTTCGATTGACCTACTTGAGCACCATTCTGCAAGCCCAAGTCGAGCTTGAGCATCGCTAATGCAAGAGGAAAAACTGCTTGTATTGGCTATGAGGGCCCTACCACATCACCCATAAAGTTAATTAAGTGCAGCACGTACTGGGCAATGTTGATCTGCCCATCCCTGATTTGGAAGGCAAAGTCATTAGCAAAGGTGAATTCCCTCGCTAGATCAACAAGTCTACTCTTAACCTCAGCCTACTTTTGTTGAGCTTCAATCATGGGCATGACAAGAGCATTCGTCACAGTGTCCCCTTTCGCGTCTTTATCCACCGTAGCCTCCTCAAACTCAGGGTAATGCTACAGCTTCTTGTCCAGAATCAAACTTATTCTATCTTTGTCCTCATCTCAGAAGGCATAGCCTAGGTGTTCAAGTTTCTTGATCTCTTTCTCAAATGCGCCACAAGCATCATCGATTGAGAAAACCACGCTTGCATCCTGGAAAGCCGAGCTGAGCATAAACTACTCTACTACTTATCTTTGTATTAAAGGAAGTTACCGAGAGAATGCTCCTCGAGCTTTCTCAAGTGTAGTAGTACAGCCGGCTGATCGACCAGAAGTGTAGCTCACTTGAAAGTTCAGTTAAGCATTCTTCAACATTAAATCTATTCAATTTTTCTCTTCTACGGCTTCAACCAGTTATTAGTCTTTCATGTTGAGTTGTTCCCGAAGGTCTGCCACCTCCTTGGTCAGCTAGTCGACCCAAACTTGGGAAGATTTGAGCTGAACCTTCAGGGTCTCTAGATACCTGTCCTATCGTAGTTTTTCATGGTCAGCCAGAGCTAACTCCGACTTGCGGTAAAAATGGTATTCGAGCTGCCTCACCTGAAATAGAGGTTATTATTAAATAGTGAAATAATCTGAAGGTAGCATTCAATGAGAAAATAATCAACCTCACACTTATCATGTTGCAGTGGTAAGCCAAAGCTATGAGCACGCTGACCTGGCTCAGGTCCATGAACTTTCGCTAGTCAGCGGCAAAGAGCCCGACCACCATATATTTGAGTGCACTAGCGCCCGTTGTCCTCGATGATATGATCAAACTCAAAATTATCATCTTTATGGTTGGTTCAGTCCTGAATGGAGGCAACAACAGGTTGGGTATCTAAAATAAGACCCCATGCTATGCCTGCCGAATAGGTCATAACCGATGGCTGCCTGCTGTTTACCTTTATCGCTTGCTGTCCTCTTGGGGTGGAGCCACCTTGCACACCGTAGGGCTGTTGTGAACCTCTTCGATTGGTCAAGTAGACTGTGACACCTATTTGATATGTGGAAAAGCTGAGGTGGCAGTCGAATATGTGGTATCATGGAAGCTCTATCTCATAAAGCAGTTGTCCGACAGCATTCATCATTCTTTTAGGCCCTCACCAAAGTTTCTTATCTACTACAGGCCATGATCTCTTCTCGATCTGCCAACAAAGGATAATACAAAGAGTAATTAGAATCGAGCAGAAAGAAATGAAAATACTCAATTATCATAATTGACAAGGATTTCTACCTAGCTGGTCGTCTGTGGGCAAGTTCAGCTCCACCGATGACAAGCCAGCTAGCACCAAATATCTCTCTATGATGAAAACTAGGGCCTCAATCTGGCCAAACTTGACTAGGTCCCGAATGAAAGTGTTGGGCCAGCTCAGAGTTTGGTTCCCTAATATCTCGACATGCCCCCTCGACCACCCCATTGGAATATTAAACTCATTGGGCTCTCAAGCATACAAATAATATTTTTTCCACTCTTGACTATATGATAAGAAAGGGGTTACTAAGAATTTTTTATGCCGGTGCACTATTAAATAGTAAAACCTAAACTTTTCAATGCTACCCGACTTTCAGGACATTGACAGGTGAAACAGGTTTGAAAAATTGACAAAGGAAGCCACTGGCCAAATAAATGCATCAACATAGCAAAACTACATACAATGGCAAAGCAGTTTGGCAGGAGCTGTGTTATGCAAATTTTCAAGCCCCCTAGGAGGTTGACTATGGCAGGTGCTAATGAGAACTTAAGTCTACACCTAAATCCCTCCTCAAACACCATAATACACCCCATTGGAGGTCAATGCATCTTACCTTGTAGCCTGGGCACCAAAAGTTCAAACTTCTCAAGAACATGGCAAAGTTCTCTAATACAAACTAAGTCAGCATGGGGGGTTTTAGAAACTATCTCGCTATAATAGTCAAGCGTAACAATTGACCACACGATGCTAGCACTTCACTCAGGCCATCCTTACCCCCAAAAATAGCTCTCTCATCAATCGAGCTGCTGGAGGTCGAGCTATCTTTTAATGAGCTGTCAAATGTGCTCTCAAATGTGCTATTCTCCCCAACCTCCTCATGGAAGTGTTCACTATGGGACCTAATGTCCTTACTATCTGATGAACTCGACATATTTAAAATTTTTTTTGGAAAGCTCTAAAATACATAAAAGGATTAAGGGCTCTGAATACAAGAATTGATCGAATTGAATTCAGTAAAAGTGTAAAAAAATTTCTACCCCGCCTATTTATAGGCATTTGGATGCAAAAACCCAAACGATAGTAATAATTACAAAGCCGTCTCTTGGCGCTTCACATACCTCAAGGTAATAGACATATTAAATGCATTAAACCCTAGTCGAGTATTCAAAAATCTTGGTCAAAGATGCATAACCGTCATTTAGCAGTCTACTCCCTACTCTTTTCCATCGATAAGCTCGATTAGAATCACGAGTAGGGGGACTCATGATATGGGGAGCCCAACAGGCCCTGCCTAATAAATTATCAACTCTAGAGAAGGTTTCCAAACCCACCTGGCATCTAACGCCGGACTACACTTCCAGATCCAGCTGGACTGAGTCACTCGACTACAATTGCCAAGTCGAGCGGATAATTCTTGACCTTACCCAATGGGAGGCTTCAAGTCACCTAATCTATTCAACTATCTCTCTAGTCGACCACCTTATCTAGTTTATCACCGTCAACTAGAGTGCTCACTTCAGCGTTGAATCATATTTTTATCGTATTCAATACTCTAACAATCAACGTGCCTCCATATTAATGGTACGTGCCACCCCAGTACCGCCTCTGCCACCAACTCTGCCAGGAGGCATGCCTCTAGAGTATTATTCACCCAAAAAAGTAGGAGATAATACCACCTGAAATAGTACAGGATTGAGAAATGACCTAAAACTTTCAGGCTAGGACAAGAGCCCTCGACATTTGATAGGTGCATCTTGGACTATCATCCACTTGGAAAAGGTTATAAATACCCCATTATCAGCCATCCTCCAAATATACCATATACACAATATGTTTTTATTTTACTGCTCGATTATCCCCACTCGATTGTACTAACTTGAGCGTCGAAGTACCTTAATCAAGGGCACCTCAACTAATCTGACGTTTGCTATTAGTTACAGATCTCAGCTCAAGAAAATATTACTATTGAATCATTCGATCACCCTAATCGAACTAGTCCAAACACTACCCAATCGCTAATACAACTTTCAACCTTATCACTATGGATTTATATGTTATGCATATAAGTTAGTCTCTCAATTTTATTATTATTATTATTATTATTATTATTATTATTATTATTATTATTATTATTATTATTATTATTATTATTATTATTATTATTATTATTATTATTATTTTAAGTATAAAATTTTAACATTTTTTTTATTTTTACTAAATTTCCAAAAGTCTCATGATATATGAAATATGGATAAAAACTTACGAATTCAACTGTTGGCATCAAAATTTTATTGGAAAAAATTACTATTTGATGGCTCAATTAAATTGGCTATTGATTTGGGTTCAAAATTAAAGTCCATTACAAATTTGGGCTTTACATAATGGGCCAATCTAAAATGAATTTTAAAAGTTTTATTTAATTTGGATTAGCTAAGTAGGCCTAACATATTTAAAGATGGCTCATTAGCAAATTAAGCACATCCAAGTGGTATTTAGGCCCATGGGGAGACTTAAGTTTCAAGTAATCAAATCCTGATTTGCACCTATAAAAAGGAGTGCTAGGAGACATACCACATATCAAGAAAGTTAAGCATCAAGCTCTTGCCATGAAGAAGTGCTACAACTATAAAGGTTTTACACCTCCTTCAAAAGTAATCAAATTCTGAAGACCTTGATATCAAAATAAATACTTGATTTCAAGGAAGTTCGTAATTTCATCCGGAAATCTAGGAGGCAATTGCGCATTCGATTCAAGAACAAGCATCAAGCCCTTGAATCAAATTCAAAGGAGAAGAATTAGAAGAATTAGTCTTCAATTATGGACATATTTCCAAAGATTGTAACTTCTTTTTATTTAAATTATATATTGAATTTGTCCATATTTTTCTTATCTCGTAATTCTTTTTGCAGACTTGAAATTTGTGTGAACAAATTTTTCTCACACCTAGTGGGACATTTTTGCCTCTCATCTCTTTTTCCTACATCAAAGTTCTAGTTTTCACTTCTAAACTTTCCATGACACCTGAGAAGAATCAAGTCACCATCATGAATCAAACGAAAGTTATGGATATTATTGCCGCAGCTAATCAATCCTCTACTGGGAGCAAGATTGTTGATACTATTCCATCAGATGGCTCAACTCAGCAAGTCCTATGGAGATCAAGTCCAAATCATCTCTTTCTATTGTGTTGCCTGTGATGGTAACTGAAACAACCATAATGGATGAACAACTTGCCCAGATAGCTCAAGCTGTAGCTGACCTTTAGAAAATTATGGAAGACAAAGACCTTCAAATTGCCAAATTGATGAAGAAGCTGGAGCACTCAAATGTCGGAGAGTCTAGTCAGAATCATTCATTGTCCTCAAATTGTGTTGAAAATGAGAAGCAAATGAATAAAGCGCCACCCAAGCAAGACTCAGTGCAGAAATTTGATCACTCCATGACATCCATCGCTGCGCTGTCCATGCAACAACTGCAAGAGATGATAACTAATACTATTAAACTACAGTATGGTGGACCTTCGTAAAACTCGCTTATGTACTCAAAACCATATACTAAGCGGATTGATACACCAAGGATGCCGATGGGTTACTAGCCACCAAAGCTCCAATAATTTGATGGAAAAGATAATCTGAAGTAATATATTGCCCACTTCGTAGAATGTGTAATAATGTAGAAATTGATGGAGACATACTTGTAAAGCAGTCCATGAGATCACTTAAGGGAAATGTATTTGATTGGTACGTTGATCTAAAGCCTGAATCTATTGACAGTTGGACAAAAATGAAAAGAGAATTCCTGAACCATTTATACAGCACCCGTCACACTGTGAGCATGATTGAGCTTACCAATGCAAAGTAGTGGAAGGACAAGCTGATCGTTGACTACATCAACCGTTGGCGTGCACTAAGGTTGAATTGCAAGGATAGATTATCAAAAGTTTCAACAATAGAGATGTGTATCCAGGGAATACATTGGGGGCTTCTTTATATCCTCAAAGAAATCAAGCCACAAAACTTTGAGAAACTAGCAACTTGTGCTCATGGCATAGAGTTGAGCATTGCAAACCATAAGCCTGCTTTTTCAGTAGATGATAAAAAAAATAGAAAGAACTTAAAAAAGAATGAGAAGTCCATCAAAAATACTGTGAAAAAATCTATGGTAGTTAAAACAGCTCCTATCAAGATTTTCATAAGCAGTAACAAAGGAGAAAAGCCTGATCAACCTACGCCAGCTAAAAGGCATCGACCTATGTTAAAAGAATTACAGGAAAAGCAGTAACTATTCCCTAACTCAGATGTCCTGCAAATCTTTAACGAGTTATTAGCAAGAAAGATGATCGAGTTGTCTAAGCTAAAATGTCCGGACGAAGTTGGGAAGGTGAATGACCCAAAATATTGTAAGTATCATTAAGTTGTTAGCCATCCTATTGAAAAATATTTTGTGGTTAAAGAAAAAATTATGAAACTGGCCAAAAATGAAAAAATCATCCTTGATACCGAAGATGCCGCGGATGCAAATGTTGCTAGCATCATCGCTATTACAAATGCCACTTGCAACCAAGAAAATGTTCTTTCCCCACTCATGGGGGCATCGAGGATACTTCAATTCAGAAGTATAGATCCAGTCATGTTTGAAACTTTATCCATTGACAAAAATAAAAAGTCGGACACAAGTTCTATTTCTGAAATTGAAGATGATGGCAAATCGATTCTTATGATATGCCAATGGAGGCAAAGGCAACGTATCCACCAATTTTGTCTTTCATTTTTGAAAAGACAACATCTCACTAGGCACCCTCAACCAGAGTTGGTGAGAGATATGAAATTTTCTCATGTTAAGCCGAGAACATTGAGAAGAAATTGTTGGGATTCTGTTACTCTAGGAAACTTTTTTCCTATGAGATTTTTTGAGTAAAAGGTCAAAATAGCATTTACTGCATTTGGAGAAGTGGAAAGTTAAAATTTTGCTTCTTGTTATGCAATTATTACCTTTACAAATGATGATTTGTTGCTGGGATCGAAGCCCCATAATCGGCCACTCTTTGTTTTTGGGTTCATACAAGATCAAAAAACCAATCGCATGCTTATTGATGGGGGGTTAGTAGTTAACATCATGCCAAGATCTACTATGAAACAGTTAGGGATCACAATTGAAGACTTATCTCGCAATCGCTTGACCATTCAAGATTTTAACTAGGGAGGCCAGCAAGCCATTGGAATGATCTACCTAGATCTTACTATTAGAGAATTAAAAGCGGATACTTTATTTCATGTTATTAATGCAAGGACTTCTTATAACTTACTGTTAGGAAGACCATGACTTTATAAAAATAGAGTGGTTTCATCTACCCTTCACCAATGCTTTAAATATTCTAAGAATGATGAGATAATGAAGGTCGACGTGGATATGAAACCCTTCATTGAGGCAGAATCATACTTTGTAAATGCCAAATTATATCTAAACTTAAGTTTAGTATAGGAAATATTGCCGTTAAAAATCCAGACAGTGATCTTGTTGAGGGAAATCATGTTGAACTAACGACTCTTAAGTTTGGTAATCAAGAGTCCAAGAGATCAACTACTGTTGAAATTTTGGCAAGAAAAGTCATTGAGTCTGGAGGGATACCCAGTTTGCCAATATTTGATACACCCTTCGATCACAATGAAAGGAAAGATCGAAGCTATTTGAAATATATATTTCATCGTTACACAATAAAAGGGAACAAATCAAATAGATATGATTTGATGATGATGAAGTTATAAGAAAGAACTTAATCATGCTCATTGTTAGTCTAAACTCAAAGGCCTTAACTGAATTTTCTTCTAGTAGGACTCAACGTCAAAAGTTTCATGGGATGTTTGATCCAAAAGCCTACAGTCTCTAGGTTAAGTATGGATATGACTTCTTCAATCCATCTGAACTAGGGGAGTTGAAGCCGGAGTTGACTAGAGAAAAAATCCATGGCCTCAGCAATGCAAAATAAAAATTATGAAGCTAAAGGTTTCATGTTGATCAACCAAGGAATGGCTTAGGATATGCACCAAATGAGCCAGCCAGAATACATGTGATGAGAAAAGATAAGTGTGTCAGTGTCTAATATATTGCAGTTGACAAAGATGGAAATGATGGAAGTCAGAAGTTGAGTGATCGTCGCGTCTCTGTGTTCAATCAACTGGGCACTCACACCAACCGTTCTTCTATCTTTGATAGACTTGGTTAGAATCCATCAATTCATAAAAAGCCTATGACAAGTCATCCACAAAGATCGGTCTTCAATCGAGTTGGAAGTAATGCTATAGAAAAATTAAGGAAAAGAACTAACTGTGATAAGGCTGACGTGATGGAGTTCAAAGCTGAAGGTCAGACTATTTGCTTATCTCAAACTAGTGAAACCAAATCCTTGATCCTGAGCATCAATATGGACAGACCAATAAAGGTGATGCGAAGTACCATGAGATATTTATCTGATGAAGATAATGGACATGAGGATAAAGTGGAGGTCACTATAAGCTCAAACTGTATAAGTGTTAGAGAAGAGCCAAGCCCTTAGTACCTTGGAGAGTTCGACAGATTGATTATGGGTGACTTTGTGCAAGATACGAATTATCATGGGTGGAGAGCAACATTTATCCCCATTATGAAAGCAAATGGAGTTATATAATGGAGGGTCACATTTCAAAGTGTAGATGTTATAGATACTATTTAGTCTATTGATGAAGAAGACAATGAGCTACACTCATGCCATCATGTTGCAGTTGGTGAAGATTCTGACTTAGATGCCTCTGAAGATAATGTTCAAGAAGCTCCTCCACAACTTGAAAATGGTGGACAAGCGACTGTAGATAAGCTTAAAGAATTGAATCTTGGCACAACGGAGAAGCCACACCCTATATTCGTAAGTTCCCTCTTAAGTAATGAAGAGAAAAAGTAGTACTTAAGAACCTTGAGCGAGTACAGAGATGTCTTTGCTTGGAAATATAAAGAGATGCCAGGATTCGATCCTAAAATTGCAATTCATCACCTCAGCATAAGGCATGGGGTGCGCCTAGTAAAGTAGTCACAGTGAATTCTCCACCTAGAGCTTATCCCCTGAATTGAAGCTGAAGTAAACAAGCTTATTGATGCTAGGTTTATCAGAGAAGTTAAGTATCCGACATGGATATCTAGCATTATGCCTATCAAGAAAAAAATGGCTAAATATACATTTGTGTCGACTTTTGAGACTTAAATAAAGCGTGCTCAAAAGATGATTTTTCATTACCTATCATTGAGCTCATAGTCGATGCAACTACTGGTCATGAGGCCTTGTCCTTCATGAATGGATCCTCAAGATACAACCAAATTAGAATGTCACCGCAAGATAAGGAGTGTATGATTTTTCATACTCCAAAAAGGATCTACTGTAATAAAGTGATGCCTTTTAGGTTGAAAAATACATGTGTTACTTACCAGCGTGCTATGCAGAACATCTTTGATGACATGTTGCACAATAGTGTTGAATGCTATGTTGATGATTTGGTTGTTAAAAGTAAGAAAAGAAATAATCACTTAACGGATCTTCGGGTGGTGTTTAATCCGTTGTGAAAATATAACTTGAAGATGAATCCTCTCAAATGTGCATTTGGCGTTACATCAAGCAAGTTTCTTAGCTTTATAGTCCGTCATAGAGATATTGAGGTCGATCTTGCAAAGATAGATGTCTGCACCAAGGAACTTAAAGGAACTGTAGAGCTTGCAAGGTAGTCTTGCATTCATAAAAAAATTCATATCAAACCTCGCTAGAAGGTGCCAACCATTTAATCATCTTATGAAGAAAGACGACCCTTTTAGATGGGATGAAAGATGTCAAAATGCTTTTGAAAGTATAAAAAGATACATCTTAAATTTGCTAGTGTTGGCAACTCTAATACCTAGAAAGCTACTTATATTCTATATTACAGCACAAGACAGTTTGATTAGCACTCTTATCGCTCAGGAAAATACGCTTTACTACCTGAGCAAATCCCTAACTGAAAATGAATTGAAATATTCCTTTATTGAAAATATCTGCTTAGCATTATTCTATACCATTAAGAAATTGAAGCACTATTTTGAGGCATACTCCATACGACTCATCTCTTGTGTTGATCCAGTCAAGTTTGTTATGTCAAGACCCGTGCTCTTTGGGAGATTGGCGAAATGGTATGTCATATTTAACCAATACAAGATCACCTATGTACCACAAAAGGCTATTAAAGGGTAAGCTTTGGCAAATTTCTTGGCTAATCATCCTATCCCTGTAGAATAGGAGTTATTTGATGACCTCCCCAATGAAGATGTTCTCTATATTGAAGTTTTCCTAGCATGAATGATGTTTTTTATGGAGCGGCTAGATCTGATGGATCAAGGGCAGGGATTATCTTTGTGTCACCAGAAAAACAAGTGTTGACATATTCCATCGCACTAGGCAAGTTGTGCTCTAACAATGTTGCTGAGTACTAAACTTTGACCATTGGATTTCAAATGGCCTTGGAAATGGTGATCATGGAAATCGAGATCTATGGTGACTCAAAGCTAATCATCAATCAGCTTTTGAAAGAATATGAGGTCAAGAAAAAGGATCTCTTGCTTTTCTTTCAGTAGGCCTCAAACTTATTGAAAAAATTTGAGAGTGCCAGTTTAAACCATGTATCGAGGAAGGAAAATAAGATGGCTAATACATTAGCTAACCTGGCAACTACTCTTGCTCTATTTGAGGGAGAAACGACAAATGTCTCTATATGCAATCAGTGGATTGTGCCATCCCCTACTAAACTTAGTCATGAAGATTCAAATGCCATATCAGTATTGATTAGTGATGATCAAGATTGGAGGAGTCCATTTATTGATTACTTAAAGCATGAAAAGTTTCCAAATGATCCTCACCATAAGATAAAAGTATAAAGGAGGTCATCTCATTTTATTATATACAAAGATACTTTATATCGTCGATCTTTTGAAGGTAATTACTAACATTGCTTAAGTGGCGAAGAAGCAAAAGAAGCCATGATTGAAGTATATTCTAAAGTTTGTGGTGCTCACCAGTTGGGTCCTAAGCTCCATTTTTGGATCAGAAAGATGGGTTACTATTGGCCAACGATGGTCAAAGATTGTTTGGAATATGCGAAGAGGTGTGAAGCTTGCCAACTACACGCAAATTTCATATACCAGCCTCCAGAGCCTCTACATCCTACTATTACGTCATAGCCATTTGACGCTTGGGATCTCGATATTATAGGGCCTATTACTCTGAAGCCATCTATTGGTTATGCATATATATTGGCAGCTACTGATTACTTCTCCAAATAGGTAGAGGCAGTCACTCTTAAAAAGGTTAAGAAAGAGATAGTAGTTTTGAGTTCATCCGTACGAACCTTACTTTTTGATATGGGGTGCCTTGCTACGTCATCACTGACAATGGCAAGCTATTCTATAACAAGTTGATAGATAATTTATGCGCATAGTTTGGTTTCAAGCAGCATAACTCCTTGATGTACAATGCAGTAGTAAGTGGTTTAGCTAAAGCATTTAATAAGACCCTGTGTAACCACCTAAAAAATGTGGTGTCAAAGTTAAAAAGGGATTGACACGAGAAAGTTAGAAAAGCATTGTAGGCATATAGAACGACACATTGAACCTTTACTCAAGCCACTCCATATTCTTTGGTGTACAAAGTTGAAGTTGTTCTACCCCTTGAAAGTTAGATACCTTCACTTTGTATTGCAATTCAAGAAGAACTCACCACCAAGGATTATGCTCGTCTCATACTTGAGGAATTAGAAGCATTGGATGAGAAAAAGATTGAAGCTCAACAACAACTTGAGTGTTACCAAGCTTGCATGATGAGAACATTCAATAAAAAAGTCCGCTCTCGATCATTTCAAGTTGGGGACCTAGTCTTGACAATAAAAAGGCCGATTACCATCACCCAGTGTATGGGAAATAAGTTTACATCAAGTAGGACAGCCTTTATGTGGCGAAAGAAGCTTACACAAATGGTACTTATAAGTTGGTGGATAAAGATGGACTATGCATTAGCCCCATAAATGGCAAGTTTTTGAAGCATTATTATCCATGAAGAAGTATGATTCTTGACGCACAAGCCAAAACTGCATGTTATTCCTTAACGCACGAGCCTAAACTGCGTGTTGCTCCTGATCCGCATGAGTATAAACTGTTTACGGTACCTACCAATGGTAATATATGTGGATAAACTGCTAACCTACTCTACTGAAAGTATTTTGTGTAGCTAAAATGTAGAAATACATCACCTCATCCAGGGTAGCTAAGCTTTGGATACTCTTGGCCTGCATGAGTATAAATTGTATACGCCCCCCCTCTCCTCAAAATAAAATTTTTTTAAACTACGTGATGACTTGATCCCCTTGATGGGGTATGTAGGCAGCTTGGAATTTATTTTCTAAGTTCAGTTTCGTATTTAAACAAGTTCAATTTGTTTAAAAGATAACTAATTTGTTTGTAATTTTGAGCCATTCCATAATTATTCAATCTTTGAAAGCATGTGGCTGATCTTAGCTTAGTTGGTATTGATGAGAAAATTGTAGAAAATATAGTATAAAAAAAGAGAGAGAAGAAATAAAGCAAAAGATTGATGAAAAGAAAAGAACTTTTATTGCATATGAATATTCTTTTACATCAATTGACAAAACAAAGAATGCTAAGAAGTTAAATACTCAAGCAAACAAATCAAAGACGGCTAAATCATGGTGGGATTCTTCAAGTAATGCCTCAATTCTCTTCAAAGCTTCAACTTCTTTGTCAGTAAAAAATGGAATGCTCTCAAATTTTGAAACTTCTTCCCTCTTGATATGATGAAAAGGTTTTCTTCTACCATATGGAGTGACAAGCTTGTAAACTCTTTCTTATTATTCAATTTAGCAAGTCACGTCTTCAATTATTCTTACTGCTTGTTGATTTGAAGAAGTTACGCTTTTAAAGTGTTTACCTCCTCAACTTGATCAGTTTTCGTTGCCTCAACCTTAGAAAGATCTTTTTGTACAAGAAGAAGTACTTTCTCATGAGCCTCTTGTGTTTTTCTCTACATAGAGTTCAACTTAACTTTGGTGTAGTTGGAAGCGCCCTCAACGAAAAACTTTAGATTACTCTCTAAAGATGATATATCTTTCATATATATCCTCATTTCTACAATCAAATCATCAATTGTTGGCTTCACCTCTGAAAGCAACTCAAATGGAGTCTTCATGATTTTTTGGCATATTCGTTTCCAATAAAATTAGATTAGTATCTGCTCAGTGTCAGTTTTTATAACTTGAGGAAAAAACTCAGAAATTTCAGCACATGGAAGTAGCCAGGATGAAGCCTCAAATGTCTTCTTGGGTTTCTAAGGCACATTCTCCTCAACAGACAGCCTTTCTATAACAAAAATATGCAGTATCATGTAGATACTTGTGGAAGGTTTCAATTTTATAAAAAGAGATAATTAATGCATTGTTACGAGAGGAATGGGAAGTAACGTCGCCTTTGCATAAACCAAAAGGATTGCCTTCATTTATTGAGCCCATGCTATCCTCAGAAATGATAGGAATCTCTTTTTCAAGGTCTGCAAGTTGAAAGGAAAATAAAAAAAACATAAGTTGGGTGAGGAGAACAGTAATGTAACCAAATAAAATTATGATAATGATAATGAATGTGTGTACATATTCTACTAACTCCCCTAAAGGCAATGAAGAACTTGGAGCATTTGCAAAAAATGTTGAATTCACACTAATATTATCTAAGTCAAGAACCTTCGATCGCTTTTTAAACTGATATTGGTTGCTAGATTCATCGTTAACGAGTGACAAAGCAGAAATCACTTCATTTCCTTCACTTGGACTAGCTATAGGGACAAGCTTGGGAGTCGAGTCCACATGAAGAGTTTGCCATTTCTTGGAAGGCATTTCTATTGATTCCATGCCAACAACTAAATCTTGAGAAGATGGAGCAACTTCAATATCTTTGGAACCTTACCTTAGAGCCCTTTGAGATCTTTTAAGATTCATGTTTGTGGGTGGATTGAGTTTGAGAATGATTTTTGTGTTTTTCCCCGAATAAGCCTGCTAACGTTCAACCTACCAATCAACATATTCTTTCGTAACCAAAGGTGATGAGGGGGTACTGCTTAGTACAATTAGCTTGGAAGATATGCTCAACAAAGTACAGGACTACCAAAGTCGAACAAGTTCAACTAACTCACATTTAAGAATTTCCCGCTTTAGGTGGCCAGGAATGTCTTGACAGAAACCATGTTGCTGGCTGAATTGATGAGGACTATAAGCTTCAAAATGTCAAGTAGCTATACCACAGAGCCATGAAAAGATCTTTGTAGGTATTGAATATGCCCACATCATTTGTCACTAAGGTTTGCCCTTGTGTGCGCAAGTTTTGAAGCTTTGAGGGATTAATATTGTGGAATAATTCGCGTGCCTCAACAAGTTCAAAGTGTTTAGCCATATTCTCTCCTGCACATTTCACCATTTGAGCTCCAATTGATTCAAGTTTGGATGGAAAATGTGTTTGAAGATAATGCTTAATCCAACTGTACACATAATGAATAAAAAAGATGGCGGTGGACTCATTCAAACACTTTGAAGCAAATATCTCTCTCAAACCACGGTAAATGCTTGCCAATATAGGAATTGCTTGAGAAAACAATTGCCACGAGCCATTTTACTTGAAACTTTGAAAATAGAAGCACGTACCTTATCAACTTCGCGATATAGTAAAGCAAAACTACATAACCAACATGAAAGGAAAGCAGCCAAATAAGTTTCATCCCTGATATCCTCTTCAATTTCAAGCGTTAAAAAGGGCTCATCATATTCCTTGGTGCGTGGTAAAAGAGATACATTAATGTCCCTACAAGGATTGTGAGATAGTTTTGGCTTGATAAGTCTCTTTCTGGATGACCTTGAAGACGGTTGTATATATCTAGTTGAGCCGTTAAACCAAAACCCAATCCAGTCAGAAACAGATACACCATTGGAATCCTTCGGAAGCACATGGCATGCTGCGAATAGATACTTACAACTTTGCAGCAAAGATGGTTGGCAAGCATCAGCAGCAAGCAGCTCCTTGGCAGATGGAACAACTTCAGCATAGAAATCTCCACGTATCAGCAATTCATAAAGTCTATGAAGATCCCATAAAGAGATCGACAACTCCCCAACAGCAATGTGCAGTGTGTTTGTAGAAGGGCACCACAACTTAAGGAATGTTTGGAGGACATTCTTGTTGCAAATGTACATGAAAAGTGAGGCATGAACAGCTGCATAGATCTTGGATTGACAAAGGGTGTCTGCGTGATGGCCCAGCACATCCTCTGCCCACTCCCAATAACCAGTGTGAAAGGATACCTCGCTGAACTTGGATGCTAGAATTCTCCACGAGCCTTTGTTCATGCTGAGATAGTGGTTTAGAAGTGAGAGTTCTGCATGCATGGTTCCAATGCCATGAAGTGATGATTTCAACAGCAAGACCTTAGAATGAGCAGAAGCACCCAAATGCTGATCAATCGTCTCCTTAGTTATCTCCTTAGACCATTCAGCAATATCCATAGAGTGATTTGATCGAGCCTTGGAAGATTGAGCATCCACGACCACTTCATACATGCATAAACTAATGCTTTTGGCTTTGGAGAAGTTTTTGTCACCTTGAATCACGATGCATGGAGTTGGTTCACTACAGTCCTTGATATTTATCTTCATGGCCTTACTGAGATTTTGGAGGGAAAAAAAGCCAAAAAAAAGCATGATTAGCAACACAATACTTTGCTCCAAAGGAAAAAAAGGGAATTGCATCAATATTCTACATTTCACATATTTAAATGTGCAAGAATAGATTATAGTTGTGATAAAGGGGTAGGGCCATCGATTATTGCTGAATGCCATTAAAACCTGCAGAAAATTAACAAAAAATAGATTTTAGGAATTAAATAGAGTTCTCTTCTTGGACAAATTTGCGAACAATTGTTGTGAAAATTTGTAAACATAGCCTAGTGAAACTATGAAGAATGATATATGCCAACTATCAACAAGAAACAAGCATTATCAGACCTATTTGATAGAAGCTAAGTAATTTAGGAGCAAAAAGAACACACCGTAATGATGCCCACTATTCTGTTGCTTCCGATTGTAGGGGGAAGATTTGGCATAGAACCCATTTTATAGAGAGTGCTCATGCATGAAAGATGGAATTTTTCTATATCTTCAATTTCTTAGTGGAGAAGCAGCATTTTAAAAGGAAAGTTTCTAAGTTTTTTCAAATTTCTTGGAAAAAAAAAAGAGTGCAGAAATCTGGTGGCCAACACGTCTGGAGTTTGAGGATGGAAATTTTTTCATTAATGCCTGAGAAACAGCAGAATAAAGTAAAGAGGAAAATTCAGGACCTGCTATGATTTTTTTTTCACCAAAGATAGGCAAAGGAAATGAAGGAAACTTTCTATAGTTTACATGGCTGTTGAATGCAGAAAAAAGTAATGAATTTTGGTTTGATACCCAGCGAAGGGAATTGTTATTTTGTTGGGTTCAAGTGAAGAATCAATTTGTTAGAAAAAGGTGTGCAGGGTCTCCTATTCAAGTGGACCAAGTCAAAGTGGTGTCAAGGTGGTGCGGTCCCACATGGGATATGTGTAATTCCAAAAAAAAAGGAGAAGAGAAAATCCAAGCACTGTGAATCAAGCTCTCGGCTACTGTGCACATGCAAAACCACCTTGCAAGTGGGTTACTTCTTGAAGTTGATATATATGTTGAGCTAATCATTTTATGTTGCCTACTAAATAAATAAATAACCTTGTAATGAATACTTCAAATCTTGTCCCTCATTTGGTACATCGTTCGTCGAATTTTGAAGTGGGGGTGTTTGTTGATATCAAAATTTTATTGAGATAAATTACCATTTAATAGCTCAATTAAATTGGTTATTGAATCTGGTTTCAAATTAAAGTCCATAATAAATTTAGGCTTTATAAAATAGGTCAATTCAAAATAAATTATAAAATTTTTATTTATTTTAGATTAGCTAAATGGGCGAAAATAAATAAGGTCCATTAGTTAATTAAGCCCATCTCAAGTGATATTTAGGCCCAAGAGGAGACTCAAGTTTTAAGTTATCAAACCCTAATTTGCATCTATAAAAAAGGGTGCCATGAGGCATACCACACATCAAGAAATTCATCAAGAAAGTCAAGCATCAAGCTCTTGCCACGAAGAAGTGCTGCAACTATGAGGGTTCTACATCTTCTTCAAAAGCAATCAAATTCTGAAGATCTTGATATCAAAACAAATACTTGATTTCAAGAAAGTTTATAATTTCATCTGCAAATCTAAGAGGAAATTGCGCATTCGATTAAAAAACAAGCATCAAACTCTTGAATCAAATTCAAAGGAAAAGAATTAGAGGAATTAGTCTTCAATTACGGAAATTTTTTTAGAGATTGTAACCGCTTTTTATTTAAATTAAATATCGAATTTGTCCATATTTTTCTTATCCTGTAATTCTTTTTGCAGATTTGAAATTTGTGTGAACATCAACAATACAACTTTAGCCTAAAATATATGTAATTATTTCATCAATTCCAATATAAAATTCGTTTCCATCATCTAAAATGTAAGATAAATTAAATTGCATACACATTTGATGAAATTGACTCAAGCTCGACTTCTTTTAAATTCAAACCTGTCAAGTTTAAATCTTTTTAAATAAGTCTAGTTGCGCCCAAATATAAACTTCTAAAAATTTATGTGTAACTCATGAATTTTTATTTATTTTTTATTATATATATATATATCTTAAAATATAATAATTTAATTAATAATAGTAATAATGATAATTAATAACAATGACATTTTATACTAATGCTGCTACAAGCTGGAAGGTCAAGTAATCCGATGGATTGGAGTGTTTTTGGACTTGAGATCTGCAACCATGAACACACGTGAACTAGCCAAGATGCCCCCGACTAAGGCACTCCGACGCTCAAGTTAGTTTAGTTGGGGTAGAATATATGAAGAGTATGCAGTGAATAGGGTAAAATGGCATTATCTTGAGCGCGGTTGGGCTTGCTGTATTTATAGTTTTATGTGGGCATGACTTTACCCAAATACCCTTATCAGGTGTGATAGTCCTTTCCCCCTGCCAGGAGATTGAAAGTCATTTCATGTTCAGAATCTGATACAGTGCCAGGTGGCTAAATCTCTAGTTTTTCTGGATAACCGTGCCAGAAGGGGCACGTGTCTGTCAAAGTTGTTAGTAGGATTGTCAGAGTTGTTGGCAGCAGTTACACCGGCTGCCACGTGTCATCGATGTGGAAATATTCAACTAGCCAGATAAGCGAATAGAGGATGATTCGGTGGTCGATTCGTGTCGATCAGAGATAAGAGCTCGCACGCGTGGGTTGATCCTGAAGTCGATACGGGTCAGCTGCGAATGCTGCCACGTGGAGTCGATACAAGTCTCCCATGAGTGCTGTCACAAGGGATCGATTCAAGCCGACTAAACATTTATTATTTGGGCCTCGTGGGCTTTATTATTTGGAATTGGGCCTGTTGGGCCTATTGGGCTATCCCATATTATGAGTTCCCCCAACTCTCGGTCCTAATCGAGCCTATCGATGAGAAGGAGCAGAGAGTTTACATTCAAACATGCCAGGTAATAAGTTCGACCAGGGTTTTTGAATTATCGATCAGGGTTCTGAGGCGATTACTTTTCATTTAATGCAGTTGTCACTGTGCAGGATACGAAGCGTGCAGGAACAAGATACGAAGCATACTGGAACAGGCTATCATTATGGCAGTTATACAAATTCCCACACATGTTTGCTTATAAATAGGGGGATGAACCCCTTCATTCACACTTTTGCAACCTGAG
>JACGDI010005774.1:759066-773124 GCA_014898725.1 Jacaranda copaia
ATGATGCTGCTACGAGCTGAAAGGTCAAGTACTCCGATGGATTTGAGTGTTTTTAAGCTTAAGATCTGCAACCACGAACACACGTGAACTAGCCGAGATACCCCCGGTTAAGGCACTTCGACGCTCAAGTTAGTTTAGGTGGGGCAGAATATATGGAGAGTATGTAGTGAATAAGGTAAAATGGCATTACCTTGAGCGCGGTTGGGCTTGCTGTATTTATAGTTTTATGTGGGCATGACTTTACCCAAATACCCTTATCAGATGTGATAGTCCTTTCCCCCTACCAGGGGGTTGAAAGTCATTTCATGTTCAGAATCTGATACAGTGCCAGGTAGCTAAATCTCCAATTTTCCTGGATAACCATGCCAGAAGGGGCACGTGTCTGTCAAAGTTGTTAGTAGGATTGTCAGAGTTGTTGGCAGCAGTTACACCGGCTGCCACGTGTCATCAACGTGGAAATATTCAACCAGCCAGATAAGCGAATAGAGGATGATTCGGTGGTCGATTCGTGTTGACCAGAGACAAGAGCTCGCATGCGTGGCTTGATCCTGAAGTCGATATGGGTCAACTGCGGATGTTGCCACGTGGAGTCGATATAAGTTTACCATGAGTGCTGTCACAAGAGATCGATTCAAGTCAACCAGACACTTATTATTTGGGCTTCGTAGGTTTTATTATTTGGAATCGGACCTATTGGAGTATCCGATATCATATACATAAGAATACTGTCAATGGTTACAGTCTTAGATTTATATTATCATAATTCTCAACTAAATATTATAAAGTTAGTATGATAATAAGTAAAATGTTAAATATAATTAATGATATTAATAATTATTTGAAAAATATAAGTCATAGCAATGCAAGTTTCAAAACTTTGTAAGTCAGTATAAATAAATTCCAATTATTTATCACTGTTAAAAATATAATGATCATATTATTAATTTTAAATTGTAATTAATTTTAAAAATATTTAATAAAAATACATAATAATTGTAATATCAGTAGTTATATTTAAAAATAATTAAATAATGCAATCTATGCCTTTTTAATAAAGCACCAATCCCTTTGAGTGCATTATCAAGTGATTTTCTGAAATGCATTTAGTCATATCTTATATTTTTTATAACAACAATTTATATATAAAATAATATTATTTATAATTTGTTATTGCCACTTTATAATTCTAAACTACTATGATAATTTTTTAATTTTTTTAAAAAATTAAATAAATATATTAGAATTATTAAAAATGTATAGTATTATATAAATAAATATTTTTATTTATTTTGTCTGTAAAATTTTAGGATAAATATAAAGGGCATCAAAATCCTAGTTTATATTAATAACCCAAGTTTGTTTCAATGTAAATAAAATTGAACTCAAACTCTATGGTTTCAAATGAACATAAATACTCAAATTCAGAGGACACAGAAAAATTTGAAAATGAGTTTGAATTTAAAGCGTGAAATTTTTGAAAATCCCGAGCAGCCCATCTCATTAACACCTCACTTGTTTCCAAATTGAAACCGGCAAAGAAATGGAAACAATTATCCAAATATCTGCTCGCAAAATGTGGCAGAATAGCAATTTTGGCGAGGCAATGAACAGTGTTATCTGATTCTCACTTATTCTTCCAATCAGTGCTCAGAAAAGAGAAATAATTTATCCCAGGAAATCTTTGGGAAAGGAAAATAAAATTCCGGAAAAGAAAATGGTGAGCAGCTCGAAGGCAGAGTCGGGGAGCGACGGCGAGAATTCCTCCGGCGACGCGCCGGCGTCCGACTCTAAGAGCCTATTCTCAGAAGGAGAGAAGGTTCTTGCCTATCACGGGCCCCGCATCTATGAGGCCAAGGCATGCTCCAAAATCCATTTCCGCCTTAGGGTTTTCGTTATTGTTTGGCTGAAATATTTTTCTGTTTTCTTATTTGAATTACTTTATTTCTCTTGTACTAAATTAATGAAGTTCATCGGTTTTGTTTGTTTTAAATTATTGGGCCGCGATGATTCTACTCCACACCTTCTTTTTGGTTGCCAGTTAGTGTAATGGTAATTTGAATCTCACATGTTAATTCGTATTTCTATTTCTGTTAACACCAGTATTTGCGAGTTATGATTGTAAGCTAGATGTTATGTGTTTCTTTTTAGCATTCTTGCCTTCTTGGTTTTGTGGTTGGGTTTATGTTCCATGCTATGGCTAGCTATCTGTTTGAATTGTTTAGTGTATGAATCACCTTCTTGAGGGAAAAGAGAATGACCTGCATATCTAATTACAAAATAGTTGTCCTTGTGTGTGTGTGGATGCATACTTGAACGATGAATCCATGATCTGAAGATCTATGCTCATGCATGCAGGTTCGTCTGCATTTGTGCCTGCAGATGTGTGTGTATCTGTGTATTAGGCCCGCTGCATTCTGTGACACGGGGGCTAGGTTCTTTCACTCTTTACATGTGCTCTGGCCTTTTATTAAGTTAAACCTCAATCTGTTAGCACTGACATTTATGAGTGATAAATTTAGGAGACATGTCGGATTTTTCTCTTTAAGATTGTTTGTCTTAGGGTTGGATGTATTGTCCGTCCTATATATAACTATTTTGTTTGAATGCAATTGGGGTATGTAGAACTTCCTTAGAGGAAAGAGAATGAGGCCAGTGTATCTAACATGAGGATATCTGTCCTTGTGTGTATGCAGATGCATATCTAGCTGGAATGAATCCATGATCTGATATTTATATTTATGTGTGGATGTTCTTCCGCATTTCTGCCCCGACACATCTTTTAAATGTCTAGTACACGTCTATTGTTCCTGGCCTCACTTAATTACCAATTATATATGCATTAATGAATCAGATATTAAGTTGTATATTCGTAATCTCTAAATGTGGTGGGCATTACTTTTTTGTTTTTTTTTTTTGAGTTAAAATTATGTCATTATGTTATGTGCTTATCCAGTTGTTTTGCTGCATCACTTTCTGAGGGACATAATAATCAACATTTTTCTGCAATTCTTACCCCTTAAAACTTTATGTTCAAATGTTCTAGGTTTTACCCATTTGATATAAACCTGGTAATAAGTCATGCCCTAATGATGGGGCCTTCATAAATGTTCACCTTTGTCAAATCTGGCTACTAAATTGGAACCAGGAAAATCAGTCCAGGCATGAATTCTAGAAAGAGACATTTGCTTTGCAATTTTAGAACTTCCACTTTATGTGCTTCTATTTGGAGATATTCAGTCCTCTATTACAGAGTATCGTGGCTCATTAGCTTCCCTATAACATTCATCTGTTGAGAATTCTGGAGAACAACACTGAGGCACCCAAAATTTTGTAAAGACCTTTGGACTTAAGATTTTTTGGGAGATTGAGATGGAATTCCTTAAGTTCAAGCAGGTGCTTCTATAAGTAATTTGTAAGCATGCTGTGGATGACTGGATCTCCAAATTGGTTAACCCTGGAGTGTGATTTATATATCTCCTTGCTGCTATTAATTATGAATCACGTGGGAACTGGATCATTATTGAGGATATCAACTTGTTTCAGCATTTATTTGTCATTATTTGCCACATATTTGTACGAACAATTTACTTCATATTTTTCTCCATCAAAAACAGTATTTTTGATTAATTGCTATTTGCTATGTGTTAGGTTCAAAAAGCAGAGTTCCGGAAGAATGAATGGAGATATTTTGTTCATTACCTTGTAAGTTTAATAATATACTTCTCTTTCTGCATCCTGGAACATTTGATTTGTGCCTTCCATTACCTGGTGCTGTGTGTTTGTGACTTCTTTTGTGATGCTTTTTCCTATATTTTGTTTGGCCAATCAAGATCATGCTATCCTGGCCTTATTTGAGAAATGACTTGCTGCTTTTTATCTGTTGTGGCATACACTAATGGATTCTTTATTTTCTGCAGGGTTGGAACAAAAAGTAAGGATAATGACGCAGCATGTTAAATGATTTTTTGTCCCTGAACTGGATGAGAAATTAGAAGCAAAACTCTACCCGCATAACACACATGCACATGCCATTCCTTGGGTTCCTTTTTCTTTGTCAAATTTCAAGGTCCCATCTTACATAACTCTCTTCTTAGTCTAGATGACAAGCGATCAGGTATAAATCTTTAACTGTCTACAGTACATTCGAGAACTAATTAGGTGCATTCGATTTAGATCGCATAGTTCCTTACATGTGATAAATTTCTCACTCTGAAATGAGAAGAGATCCAAATGGAGGAAAATTAGATTTATGAAGATTAGCACTTTGAACAAAAAACTTAGAGGTTGAACTGAAAAAATATGCATATAATGTGTTATCTGATTTCTGTAAGGGCAGTATTAAGGAGATTTTGAAGATGGATTATGGAGAAAGAGGTTGTTGAGGAAATCATGATGATCAAGTGAAAAAAATAAGAGGTTTAAATTTAGGAATGTCAGGAAATAGGTTATTAATGAACTTGGGAACAAAACAGAAAATGAGAGGGAAGTTCATAAGAGGCACTGGCAGCTCTGGCTACATGAGTGAATACAATGTCGAATTTTTTATTTCTCTACAGCTTCTTGAGTTGTTTCTGGTGGTTCTGGAGGTATATTCATGCTACATCTATCATTTCGTAAGCTTTTTGTTCTGAGGTTTTTTTTTGGTATCTCTATTACTCTTCAAATGCCTGTCCATGAAACTTATTTCTGTTTACTTGCACAATGATGGTTTTTATGCAAATGGAATAAAGCATTTGAAGTTTACCATTCTTAAGTGATGCATGAGATTGAAATGATCATCTTATAAACTGTGGGAGAAAAGTTTAGCAGTGCAGACTGTCCATGTAACTAAAATATAACATGTTGATTTCTGGTGAGTCACGAAGAAATTATGCAAAGTGTAAGAATGATTCATGGTACTTGTGGTAGGTATCTCAATTTGTAAGGCAGCAAATATCCCCAGTTTTAGGTTGATAATGTATGTGAAAGTAACTGCTCTGTCATGAAGAATACTTCACATAAGGGAAGCCTATAATTAGATAGCCCTAGTGGTTGACTGGTTGTAAAACTAGGAAGTCTACCTAGTAGCTTAATGTTAGGCACTTTAATTGTTAATGGCTGTTAAAAAGGCTCTAGTATATTTAGTTCATTTACTGAAAAGGTTTGAAACCCATCAATTTACTTGGCATTTAGACTTTAGCCCACTATTGAGTTTGGACCTAAAGAATAATCTTTTATATTTGATGCACAAATCATCATTATTAACATTTTATGATTTCATAATCGTGTTGTGACTTGTCAGTACAAAAAATTTGGGTTATAATATACAAATAATTGTAGAATATCTTAAGTACACTTAGTCAAACACAATCTCAAACTTTAACGATCGATTAAAATTAAATCATATAAAAGAGCAAGTGCCTCAGGCGAGCTAGGCGCACGCCTTTAATAACACTGCTGTTATGTTCAAGGCACTTGCTCTTTTATATGATTTAATTTTAATCGATTGTTAAAGTTTGAGATTGTGTTTGACTAAAATCATTAAAGTTTGAGATTGTGTTTGACTAAGTGTACTTAAGATATTCTACAATTATTTGTATATTATATCCTGAATTTTTTGCACTCCCAATAATAGCTCAATTTAGTGGGCTAGGTAAATACGCTAAAAAAACAACAATTTAAGATTTTTTATTTTCAATACTTTATGATAGTATTAAAAATGTGTGGGATCGAATGTGCACTTTTAAATTGAGAAATAAAGAAAGGAAAAGTCAATGTGTGATTTGTGCTAGTCACATTTAATTATTGGAAGACGTGTGGATTTAGTCCACACTTTTTACTTTTTAATTTTAAAATAAAAGTACAATATCTCTCTTATTTTCTTAATACATTAATTAAAGACAGTAGATCTTTTTAATTTTGTTTTACATTAATGAAAGAAATGGTGGATTATGCATGTGTTGTAAATTAACGTGAATTCCAACTTTTTTGATGTGGTGAAAATTTATGGAAGGAAGATTGATAGGATTTATGATGAAAAGTAAACCGTTAAGGAGGTCGAACTTTGTATTTCAATGGCACAGAGGTCGAACTTACAACCACAAAAGCCTAATAAGGCTTGCTAAGATAGCCTTCGACTAAGATCCTTCAATGCTTAAGTCAGTAAGCCGGAGAAGGAAACAGAATAGCAATTAGCTGGGGGTAGAATAAGAAATAATGAGCTTACCTTGTAACGTGAATGAGGGATCTTATTCATAGGGAGATAGCATCGTGCTTTTACTGGTTGACCCTCAGTGGCTTACAAGCACCTTTTACTTAGAAAAAGGGGTCTGCTGGCAGATTGATTTTGGGGGACAAAGCTAGGTACCATCATTGTGTCCCTTGACATCTTCTAGCTGGACTGCGAGTGGCGCAATTATACTTTATAGGATGAAAATAGGATGTACAGTGTCCTGCTGCTATTAAATACCGCCACCCTGCAGTAGGCCGGGGGTTTGATTGCCATGAAGTCAGCTCTTTCAATAGGAAAAGCAATGAGCGCTCTTCCAAAACAGCAAGTCAAGAGGTGAGGGTAGAGATTCAGAGGTTGGGATCCTCCACTATCTTTTGCTTTAAGGAAATGACATTGATGATGGAAATTGAGATATTAATTAATACAGAAAAAGTAGGATTTAGTTGATAATGTAAAATGTCATCTAACATTGACAAATAAAAAGTTGAAATAATCATTTTGAAGCATAAACATAATGTTGAGTAAAATTCGCAAAAAAGTGAAATATGCTAATGTTATATTTGTTACTTACAAAAGATGTAACTATTTTAATTTAGTTTCAAAATATTTATTTAATTAAGAGTGTATTCACCTATAATTTTTAGCTTTGGTTATGCTTCTTTTGTCTCGTGAATTAGTTTGGTTTCTATTCTATAATCTCGTGTTGCTACTCACCTGTATGTAGTTTGTGTTGATTCAATAGAAAAATCCATATTTAATCCCACAAATTCATATCCAGAACCCATAACGCTCACAATCAATAATTAGTGTAATGCGTTCCTCCTCCTCCTAACTACGCAAATAAAATTAAATAGAATGTATAATAAAATAGAACGGAAGTGTAATAGAATAGATTGTACCCTTCTGCCACTATTGATTTTCTCAATCATGCCACAATTTCAAGTTATGTGAAATATGTACATCTGCATGTTCTTGTGGCTTTAGGTAATAGTTTTCTATTGATCTGGTAATGTAAAGATATGTTTGTCATGGGTTTTGTGGTGTATATTAATTAAATTACTCCTACCTGTAACCACACATATAAAAGATCTAACTACCAAAGCTCATGAATGTGTAATAGAACAAAGAAATAATTATAGTTAGAGAAAAATATCTTTAGTCTATTTTATAGCACCTAATATTTCTATGTAAAGACTAGTTCAATAGATTGCAACATAATATCAATTCACAAATCTGGTGAAAAAAAATGCATAATTAAATAAAATCACGTGGAATTACAAAAGTGGTACCTAATATTAAACATTTATGAAATTGACATTTTTAGGAAGAATGAAGAGATATCCATGCAACGCTTACTCGTAGATTTGCCGTTGTCCTAAGTTGGTGATTGTTATGACCTCCACTTGCAAAGTTTTGGCTGATTGTTTATGTCTTAGTTCAAACAATTTGTGATTGAAAAGGGAAAAGGGAAAAGGAGGATCAATATCAGAGGCCCAACAATACATTGATACAGGGTGAGGACATCTTTAGTGTCAAATTTTTGAAGGATCGTCAGAATTAGCGTACTGTTTCCTGGGGACTGTTTGTCTGCCTTCTATATTGAGTTATAATATTCAGTTAATGCACCTACTGGAACCATCATGTCTGGTATTACGACTCAATGAGGATACTCATGGGATCACTTGAAAGAGAGAACTGAGTTACTCAAAGTTGCTAAGAAGAAAGTATTGCTTTTTGGCAGGCTTCAGAGTTAGCTAATGGATTTTACTGTCTTTTCAGAGTTCATTGCAGAAATTTGAACTGTTTTCACATGCTCAAAAACTAAGCCTTACCTGAATACAAATCTTATTGCCGCCTCAGGCGACTTTAGAGAACATCTTTCTTCAGGATCACTAATTAAAGCTTTGAATATCTTGCCAATTAGTTGGGATGAATGGGTAGGCATGGATCGCTTAATGAAACATACTGAAGAGAACATTTTGAAGCAACAGGCCCTTGATAAGAAAGCTGGTCTGGACAAGAATACTAAATCTGGGCGTTCAGCACAAACAAAACCAAAAAGTTCAGCTGGTATGTCTGTCTTTGATTTTGACTGCTGGCATCTCTTATATTAATCTAGCTGCTACTGCTCTTGTGGATTCTGCAGATGCTAAAGTGGATAAAGAGGAGGCGAAAAACATAGGTATGCTGATTTCTAGTTTCTGTGTTTTAAGTATCATTCCACTTGCCTCCTTTCATATCCTTTGAGGAAAACGGTGATTGTCATGAGCTACTCAGTTTTGGTTCTTGTCATCCATGTATAATCATTTTTTTTTTCAACAATTTCCCTTGATGTGGTTAGTCAAATAGCTTCAATAACGGGGACAATAATCTAGCCAATTCAAGGAATTCAATCATGTGATTTTTGATGGGTCATCTTTTAACGTTGAAATAAAACTAGCTTTGGAAACTGGGACAATAATCTAACGTATTCGAGGAATTTAATCATGTGGTTTCTGATGGTCATCTTTTGCCATTGAAATACAACAGAACATTATCTTGTGCTAAATTAGATTGCCAGCTCTATGCTTCTTGCTGTAGTATTAGGTGCTGTCACCCTCTTCATTGAATGGCTATAACTTTTGGCATTATCCATTTTTATTTTCTGATGAAGATGTACTCTAGGCAAATTACTTATTTCTCTTTTTGATAATGTAGTCGCAAAGGGGAAGAAACGAAAAGCTGATTTAAGTATTGAGGTTTGTTCTTAGTTGAAGTTTACATATTTAAAATTTTGTCTTGATGTCATATGGTTGTTTGTATAAATAAAGAGCCATACGCACATTTGCAACTTCACATGCATATTTTCCTTTCTGCTTGATCATCTATTTTTGTTTCATGCATAGTTATCTTCTACACTCTCTCCTAACCCATAAATTTTGGGCTTAGATTTCGAATATTTCCATCTCCAGGTGGATCTATGTTCTGTTGCTTTCACATTTTGGGACTTCATATGCCCCATTATCAATTTAAGATCTGTGCAACGTGAAAAGAGTGAAGAGAGAAATTATACCAGAGTATTCTTATATTTCCAACTGGTGGAGATTGATACTTTCTTCTCCTCTCTTTAGGGCCTAATTATCTCCACATGTTTATGCTACCTGCAGCTGCAGCTTAATTAGTATAGGGTGATGATTTCACAATTCTTTGGTCAATTGGTCTAAAGCTCATAGTATTTCTGCAAAATTCTGCTCCTCTTTTCAAATGTTAAGTTTCTCATGGGCTCTTCAACAGAATTTTAACATTGGAGATGCTGTCAAATACTCTAAAAGTTGTTAAGCTTTTCTGCATTGATGGCCCAAGTTTTGGTATTTGCACTGTTAGGACAATCCAGCGACTGACAAACTTATCAAGATCCAAATTCCACCAAATCTGAAACAGCGATTGGTTGATGATTGGGAGTTTATCACTCAACAGAATAAGGTACTTGTAATTTATTAGCTTGAGAAATACACCTCCAGCCCCAACACCCACATACATGGGAAAAAGAAATTGTGTTAATTCAGTGCAAACTTTGAAGGCTAGCAATATGAAAGCAAAAGTTGGGAAGCACCCTTGTTTATTTGCATCTCAATTGAAGAAGATTAATTTTTTCAGAGAAAAAAAATAGATTTTTCTTTTTTTGGCTTAATTTTAAGGTATATAATTTAGATAATTAAACATAAGAATGAATTGTATTCTTCAATTTGAATGTGTTTCATAAATTAACATGCTTTCCCTTAACAATTCTGAAGTAACCTGCGACATGAATCAATCTGGACTCTCACCACAAGGTCCATATTGCAAACTAGCTAATTAATGTTTTCTTTCCATTCTTGAAAACACCACAGCAATGCTGTGTAGAACAGTATGATAAAGTTTATTCAACTTAAATTTGTGGAGGAAAAATAATGCCGGACTATCACTCATACATGTTTTCGTGTGCTACTTCAAATTTGTCATGCAAAAGATAATGGATCATTCTTCATCTGTCTCTTGCAATATGACTTGCAATGCTGTTTTGGATTTTAATGTGAACATGCCATTCATATGGACTTATATTGTGGCACAAGACCTATCTTTTCTTCAGTCAATTTCACATTGGATTGTCACTCGAGCATCATGAACTTAGGACTGAGTAGTGATGAGTTTTGCTTCTGGACCTATGTTATCCAATTTCCGTCAAGTAGTAGTGACTGTGTAGTGTGTAGTACATGTAACGTGGTAAACTTGAAGGTTCCTTTTTCTTGCAGCTTGTGAAACTCCCAAGATCTCCAAATGTTGATGACATATTGACAAAATATCTTGAATGCAGGTCGAAGAAGGATGGCATGTAAGTTTCTATCTGCATCTTTCTCATGGATTTAAACAACTTTTTGGTGTATTTCTTTCTGGTTTTCAAAATATGCATGAGCTCTTTTAGGGCTCTAGTTTCAGTTGGGCGATAAAAACCTATTTTCCGGTGAACAGATGGCTGAGCAAAAAACTTCATTAAGTTACTTATTGACTAAATAGTACTTATTTATTTTTTAGTGGGGTTGCTGGGGATTAAAAAAAACATGGTCAAGATGGAAGCTGAAGACATGCGATCCGTTGATCTCGAGGGGCTGCCCTAAAAACATAATGCAGGGCCAATCTTTTAAATTTGTTTTGATTTCCATTCTTTTCTTGTTGAGAATTTACTCTATGGAAAGTCCAATGGTGAACCCAGACTGGATTTTGGATGGAACACAATTTTTCAAATATTTTTTTCCAAAAGAATGTCACTTTTTTAGTCCCTTGGTTGGTTTGATCCCCTTTGCATTATAGTAATTTTTTCTGCGAGTAGTTCCCTGTTAAAAGTTTCAATGGAAAATTTTCAGCTGTGTGCATATATAGTAGTACTGGGAATAAACCATTCTCATATGCTACTAGTCTACATTAACTTCTTTGTTATATTGGCATTACATTTATCTAATTTGACATGAACTAATAGAATTTGTTTCTCTAAAGATGCAATTTAGGATAAGTTGGCATTACTTGGTTTGGTGAACCTTTATAATGTTTTCCATGAATACAGGATGACTGATGCAGTTGGAGAAGTTCTAAATGGAGTGCAATGTTATTTTGATAAAGCATTGCCAACCATTCTCTTGTACAAAAAGGAACGCCAACAATACCGAGAGGCAATTCTAGATAATGTCTCTCCATCAAGTATATATGGGGCTGAACATTTGTTGCGCCTTTTTGGTATGCTCTTCGTCTTCTCCTCCTGTCTCTCTCTCTTTTTTTTGTTTTTTGTGTGTGTGTGCGTGCGCTCGTGCATTCGTGTGTGAGCAAATTGCGTTATATGGGGAGTTGTGATTTTATCAATTTTATTCCTTGTCTGGTTATGTAATTATGTATGTGTTAAGGATATACTAGAAATGTTAACTATGCTGAGATCCGGAAATTGTGTTTATTCATAATTCTATTATTTGCAGTGAAGCTGCCGGAGTTGTTGGCTTATGTAAAAATTGAAGAGGAGGCTTTGATTCGACTGCAGCAGAAATTGCTTGATTTTCTCAAGTATAAGCTCTGTTGATATTTTTGTTTAAATTCATGTCATCCATTCTATTGCTCTGGTTCTGCTCTTAGATATTGGGCCATGCAGAAAAATAATGTAAATATCATTTTACGTTTACTGTGTCCCCAAGGAGATCATGATTACTGCAAAATTGTGGTGAATTCCTAGGCAAAATAAATCAGATGGTACCAGAAATAGTCTCTTGCTTTACATTGCTAGGCAATCAATTGTGATACTTTGGCTCCAGTCTTTGTTTTAATGAGGCACTTGTAGGATTAAGTATGGCTTTTGACAGTTTGCTGTCTCACATCAATCACAGTGGTGTTTCAATTTTCACAGCTGCTTCAATTGAATTCTTTTACCTGATAGCATTTATGCCTTGATTCTGGTTCAGTTTGTTCCCATCTGGAGATTGATTATTTTTATGTTCATTTTCCAGCAGACTGTCCTCTCTTTATTTCACTAGGAATTGGAACTACCTTCTACTCCAAATCTGAATGATATATCGATTTATCAATATCTTATGGTATTATTCGGTGTTATGTTTGATGTAGGTTTCTGCAGAATAATGAGAGTACTTTCTTCCTTGCTGCATATGATGGCCCTAAAGTTGCTGAAGGAAGTGGCAAGGGAAAGGATAATTGACTCAACAACCAACATGCCTGCTTAATCTAGCCTTAATATTATTCTAGCAGAAACAATGGACCAGCTAGCTTGTTGTCCATAGGCTCCTTAATAAACAGCCATTTGTTGTTGTTGTAACATATCCTTGTTTGTTTTTAAACCTACAGATGCATATTGTAGCTCATGGCAACAGCTGTTAGTCCAGGAAAGAAAAACTGTTTCTTTATGCTGGAACCTGGAATTGGCATTTGCTCCTGTGAAGGTTAGTTTCTGGTCCACATGCTGATTCTATATCATTCCAACTATAGAAAGTTCAACAAAATTGGGATTTTTCTGAAAATTGGATATATTGTTATTAATTCATGATCTCCGCTATGGGCAGAATGATAACTTTACAGAGTCCAATTATTTTGCATGAGCCAAAAAGTAAGGCCAGATAAAGGAGTAAATAAATGAGGGAGATTGAGAGTTGGTGCTTGTGAATCTGATGATCAGCAGTCACTCAAGACTGCTGCCAGCTACATCAAGTACAAACCTGTACCTCACATCATTCCTTTCCATCCTCTCAAATGCTTGGTTCACATACTCCATCTTCACCACCTCTATCAGACTTGTCAACCTCTTCTCCACCCAGAAGTCCAGTATTTCCTCCATCTCCTTTATGCTCCCAATGAAACTTCCTCTAATTGTCTTTTTCCCTAGATTATTAGGAAAAAACAAATTTTTAAATAAATATTACAAATTGCACATGTTATCATTGTGAAAATCCAAATTGATTGGTCTTTTTCTTAGCAAATTGCCTACAATCCTTACCTAGTATCATATCATTAGCTAAAAACTGAAGAGGCTGAGGAACTGCTCCCACTATGAACAGCTTTCCTTCTGCTTTTAGAAGTGTAACATACGATTGCAGGGGATGCAAAGCTGGCACAGTGTCCAGAATATAGTCAAGGCTATTTGTTGCTTTCTTCATTTCACCCTCATCTGAGCTCACTAGAAAGGCGTCGGCATGGAGATGATCAATTGCCTCCTCCCGTTTCTTATCTGAAGAGCTTATAACTGTTACATGATGTCCCATCGCCTTTGCTATAATAACTCCCAAGTGACCAACTCCTCCCAAGCCTAATATACCCCCTTTCAAAACCTTTGCAGAATGCATAAACTCTTTGAGTGGACTATAAGCTGTCACCCCGGCACATAGCAGTGGTGCTGCTTGTTCTGGTGCTAGCCTTTCTGGGATTTTAACTGCAAACCTGCTCTCAATGCATCTTGCTTAATATCTTCTTTTGTGTCTCTGTGTCTACAAGATTAGGAAAAGATTTTGCTAACCTTTGCTGAACAACCATGGCAGAAGAGAATCCACCCTGTGTGGGGTTTCCGTCATAGTAAACATCGTTGTAGGTGAATATTTTGTGGTTGCAGTATTGCTCCAGGCGGGAGTTGCACAAACTGCAATCCCCACAAGAGCCAATAATTCCTCCAACGCCTACTATATCTCCCACTTGGAACTTCTTTACTTCTGACCCCAGTTCAACAACTTCTCCAACCACTTCATGGCTTTGCACATTATGAAATATAATCATATGTAGGAATAAAACAAATCAAAATACAGTCATGAAATAATGAGACAATAGTAGTGTTCTTTATTACATACCCTGGA
>JACGDI010005774.1:777253-810585 GCA_014898725.1 Jacaranda copaia
TTTTTCCCCCTAAAATCTGCTCAGAGATGGACAAAAAAAGATGCAATCTTTCAGCTTCTCAACCCATCTCCTTTTACTCTCTCACTGTACAATACCAAAATTATTTCCTCTGGCCCATTTTTAACTTGAAAAACTCCAGAAACAAACAAGAAACAAAGATTGTTTCTTTCCCTTGTCCTCCTCATCCTCGTTCTCATCATCATCCCCATTTCAGATTTTCATCAAGAAGCCTAAAATGATTAATTTAATCACTCAATCCTGCTGATTCCGATGCGACTCATGGCGGGATTCCTGAATCCCTCATTCACATTGGCTTGCTGAATGCATATCCCCATCTTCTGCTGATGCTGATATTGTTGCTGCTGAATGTTTTGCTGCTGTTGCTGATACGGCTGCCGCTGTTCTAAGCCCATCATGTAATTTCTAACCTCCTCCCTTATCATCTCCTGCATCACAGCCATCAATTCCGCGCTAAACGGTATAAAAACCTTATCTTGTTGCTGCATCTGCTCCGGCGGCGGTGGCCGGGGCGGGGGCGCCGCTGTCGCCGTAGTGTTAATTGGCATCTGGGCTTGAAGAGGGACTGCCGATGGTGGCTGCGGAGTGGGAAAGGCTGGGAGCAATTGGATGGGATTCGTTTTCGGTGTAGTTGACTCGGTTGACTCAACACCGGGGAGTGAAAGGCTGAGACCCGTTGGCGGGTCATTTGCGGACGACGCCGTCTCGAGCTGCAATGGCAAGACACCGCCAGCTCTCGCCACCGGTTTATAAACATGCGAAACCGAAATTGCGGGCAAACTCGAATCACTAACGTCGGAGCCGGAAGGGCTGTCCGGACTCAGGTAAAGACCCGAAACCGGCACGCACGACCCGGCGCTGACGGATCTCTTTAAAGGCCGCTGCGATTGACTCCCCAACTCATGACTTTTATCATTGCTATCAAAATTACCTTCGTCGGAGCTGAGAGAAATGCATTTGCGCTTGAGGGTTGAGTTCCAGTGGTTCTTGATGGCGTTATCCGTTCGACCGGAGAGAAGTCGGGCTATGGTGGCCCATTTGTTGCCGAACTTGGCGTGGGCCCGAATAATAGTCTCGTCTTCTTCGGGCGAAAAGGCACGGTGCTCCACCTGGGGGGAGAGCTGGTTGCACCACCTCAATCGGCAGCTCTTGCCGGATCTTCCAGGTATGGATTTGCTAATCAGAGACCAGTTTCGGGCGCCGTGCTTCTGCACCAGCTGCTGTAAGAGATCGTCCTCCTCGGGGCTCCAGGGACCCTTTATCCGATCCATATTTCCTGCCATTTAGGGAGCTTCAGAGGAACATCAAACGGAAATCGATCAAGATTGGAATTTTTTTCCCCTTTTTTGGAGGATTTTTCGCTTTTCTTTCCTCTAGGCTTCGGATGCGATGAGTTTTCACAGGCGGTTAGGTATTGGGAGGGTTCTATATATATATATGAGAGAGGAGGGCGTGGGTCGGGGTTGGGAGGAGCGGGGCGAGGGGCGAGGGGCTTGGGGTAGAAACGGTTGAAAATGGGGGAGATGGGATACAGCTGGCTAACGGACACGCGTTATTCAAACAGCTCTGCACTGATTTACACAAATGGTACATTATTATATCTACACTCTCCTTTTACTGGCGTAAGCTTCACACTCTTTTCCTTTTGGCTCTTTCTTCCCTTTTCTCCTCCTTTTTCCATTTTTTTCCTTCAAAATTTAAAATTCTTTTATATCACACCTCTTTAGTTTGGTTGTTTGTGTTATTTTTGACTAAGAATAATGTTAAACATTAAGATACTTTATTATAGTAATAATATCTAATTATATTATCTCATTTTGAAAGAATAAACTTTGAAACAATTTATAAATTAATTATTTTCTCTCATTCTCGATGTATTTTTTTAAGAGAACTAACAATGCGCAGTATGTTCCTTTTTCTTATGCATTTGAAGTGTTCTTTTATGGGGATAAAAAAAAATTCTTAATTAATATGTGACAATGAAACAATATTTTAATGCTGCTAAACTTAACAATATGTTAGTCATCTTCATATAATTTTGAAATTTTTTTAGATGTTATTGTTAAGTTGTTCAAATATTTGTCAAGGATTTCCAAGGGCCTGTTTGGTTTTATTTCAAATCCCCTTTTTCCATTTTCTACTATTTCGAAAATAGAAATCATTATTTTTTAAAAATTTTCACCCAACATAATTTTAATATTTATTTTTAAAATATATTATTCAATAACTTATATATATTTTCCCAATAATCTATATACCTTCTCTCTTTATTCCATTATTTTCATATCTCTTCACTTATAATTTATTAAAACCAACATAACCATTACATTTTCAAACATTTCATTCAAATACACTTTCATTAATAATAAAAATTAAAATTAAAAATTAAAATAAAACCAAACAACCCCCAAGTTTTTTAAGTACGTTTCAACAATCTTAGTGACAATGCCATCAAACAATTACACTTAAAATATAATTAATTTTATCTTCTATAACATTTTATGAATATTTACAAAGTGTATTAAATATATTTTAAGAATTTTTTTTTAATTTATACATATATAGTTCAAGAATCTATTAAAGTTCGAATATTTAACTTTACACTTCATGTGTGATACTTATTATCAAGTCAAAAATCATTAATTAATTAAAAATAAATATATTTAATATATATTTATTGAGTTGGGATAGAAGATACATTAGAACGGATATTACGAGTCTCCAAAACCCATCACTCCACAATATAAATGAGGACATTATCTTGAACTCAAATTAGTTCATAATAAATCATAAATTCACAATAATCTTAATCAATGGCACAACAAGACAAACATAATCTCGTCAAAATTGACCATGCAATGAAGTTTGTAATGATTAGTCCTACTAAATACATAACCTAACTACCTCAGAAAATGGAGACAACTAACATAAAATCATATGGTTTAAGTGCGTTTGGTATATTTTCTAGGTCCCATAATTTTATATAGTTATGTGTAGCCATCGAGAAGAAGAATACGAGTTCGTTTTTTATTGTCATAGGTTTGGAAGTTATAGACTTGTAGGGTCTTTCATCGTCCACCTTTTTTTTCTTATTTTGTTCTATTATGGTAAATTTTCAAAATATTTTTATTTCAATTAAAATACTACTTATGTTTACATTCCCAGATTTTTTCAATCAAAATTAGAAATAAAATCATCATGAATTAAACTTACATATGTTACGCACACATTTGATTTAGAATGTAAATAGTAGTGGAGATTTGAACAAATGAGATAATATGAGATTGAATAGTATGTTAGTTTGTTTGATATAAAATATTTTACAATTAATACAACTATAATCTCTTATATATATTTGATGTGGAGGATTATGTAGATAAAAGACAATATTGCCTTTAGAAATTTATGTCATCCAAAAAAAGGACAATAATAAAACAAAAAATAATGTGGAGGTGCTATTATATCTCCTGGGCCAAAACTACAATAACAGCTTGTAACTACTACAATAACAGACTCGGTCCAAAATATTGTATATTATTATCATATACAAATTACCCTTTTAAAATATCAAAACCAAACATGTTTTCAGGAAAATTCTATTATTTCTCACATCAAAACATATAAACCTAACATATTATTATTTTTTACCTTATAAATTCAACATTATTATGCAAAAATTAACTTAAAAAATACTAAAAATATAAAACTAGGTACAAATTCTTTTGGGAAAAAAAAATCCAACCCCATACACACTTAGGGAAAGGCGACGTGTCAAAATTTTAATTAGAATTAAAAACATCTAATTAATAAATTCTTTAGATTTTTTATTTCATATTATATTATATTTTTTATTTATAAAATATATGCTAATTATATTTCATTTTAAATTAATTATTTTTATAAAAAATATTTAATACACTTAATATATATTATAAAATGAAAAATGAAAAATGAAAAATAAAAAAATAGAATATTCAAATGGATTGATAAATGCAAAAAAAAAGAAATAAAGTGGAGAGAGAGAGCCCATCAGCTTTGACCAGAGAGCGAAAGAGAGGCGGCCAGCCTGGACTCCATTTACTTTTCGTGTGAGACTCATTTTTATCTGAGTTTTTAACCATTTATTTAATTAATTAATTTTTCCCATCATTTTTCCTTTTTAAAGGCCGAAAACGGCTGCACGGAATTGCTGACGTGGCACAAACGACAAGACTGGTCGCCGAATCGGAGGGCGAATCCTCTGCAATCCAGCAGTCCAGCCTGTCAACTTTTTCTAACCACTCCCCTGCAACTGCCATTCTATTTCTTTTTTTATTTTTTAAATTTTTGTCAACCGGGATTAGCCGGTGGGTCGGTGACCAAGATTTATTTAAAAAGGAAACAAAAAAAAAAAAGAGGAGGGCGTAACCGTCCTTTCCGGTTAAAGTTTACCTGTACGGATTCAAGTAATCCCACGCTCTGTCACACGCTTTCCCATGGGCAAGGGCGCTTTCTTCCCACCTTCCTTCTGACCTTTTTTTAATTTCTTAATTATTAGTAATTAATTTCTCAGCATGTTCCAATGTTGTCTGGATTGCCTTCTATGCAAAGGGATTAGATTAAGTTGGTGTAGGGGCATTTTAGTAATCTATGCACGAATCACAAATTAAATTGTTTTGTCTATAAATGTTAAGGATTGTAATTTTTTAATAAATTAGTTGTGTTGTTATTATATTATGAATATTTGTTATTAATATTTTCTAAGTTGACAAAATTAACTTTACTTTAAAAGATAATAACAATTTAGTTCATCTTTATTTTCTTCCCTCTCTCTAAGTTTTTTTCCTCTTTCATTTTTTATTTTTTATTTTTTTCATCTATTATTTTATATATTTCATCTTATTTTTCCTTTTATTTACCCTAAAAATTATAAAAATTTTAATGCTAAAAAAATGTTAATGCACGCATAAATGTGTCAAATTTGATAGTTACAAAAATTATCAATCAATTAATAATAAAAATCAATTTATATGTTGTGGGAGTTCAACCCAAATCTTAGTTTGGGCATCAACTTGCTACTTAAATTTGAAACTATGACTATTTGTAATGCGATATGTAATATATGAATATAAATATTATTATTGATATTTATGTGGTTACTAGGTTGAACAAAATGATTATTTATCTTTTTTTTTTTATCTAATTTAACTCCCTCGATGCAGTATTTGGACAAATTAGTATAACGAAGTATGGTTTCTCTGAATAATTAGCAAAAGCCTATTTATCAAGTATTTTATACCTAAATATATGGAATTTGTACAATCAATAGAAATCATTATGTGAAATAATTATATGTAAATAGCCAAGAATATGTAGAGAGCAATTCAAGAGACATTTTGTAGGGAGAGAACCGAGTTAATGAAGGATATCTGGTAAAGGGGTCCTGCCCGTATCTGTTCCTGTTACTCGTACGCCGTACCTAATACCCTTCTTTAGTAAGTATACTTTGAAACTATGAAAAAAAATAAAATAATAAAAAACTAAAAAATTTAAAAAAAAAATCCTTTGAAACTTAGACGGAATTATTAAATTTTTTATTCCACATTCTAGCGCAATTCAATTTCTACTATTTGAATGAGCGTGGAGTTGCAATTTTCTTTTTTAATCACATGGATGCATTCATAAATATTCATAAATAATTTATTTTGAAATTGAACTTCAAATTTCATATAGATATATATAAGTATGAAAAAAAAATTACTCAATCAATTATCACTCGATGCAGTTTTGAATAATTGAATTATGAAAAATTCAAATTAAAAGAATTAAATTGTAGAAAGAACTAAAAACATAAGAGACTGAATTTGATTCAGTAATCAGAACTTAAAAAAATTGATCGTATTAAATTCAGGTAGAAACAAAAGTACTAAAAGAAAACTAGAGAATAGATACTTGCCAAGCACTTAGATGTAGGATTTGGAGTGTTCTTTCAGATGTGAGATTCACTTATATTTATATTATTTTTTGGATATAGCACCTGCAATTACAATAAGGTTATTACAGTTGCCAAAAAACTTCTAATAAAAACTCTCTAACATTCAAATTAAATTAACATAATGAAAGGTATGAAGATGTAGAAAATGTTTACTAGGGGTAGATGACTCGGCAAAATTTGTACAGTCCACATCACGAAGGATGGACAATTTAGATAAGTTCGAATTGAAGTTGAGTCGAGTAACTCAAATTCGAATAGATCACAAAAAACGTGAATCCTTACCTATTAAAGACCTATTTTATATTTTTCAAATCATCCCATCACACTTATTGAGTTTTTATAATGAATGAAGAATTAGAATTATGAGGTTTCAAATTTTATCCTATAGTATATAAGTTTGTCTCAACTTATTGTTTTACCAATACTTGTTGGCAGCAGCAGCCTGCAAAAAGTACTTTAGAGTTAATAATAAAGGTTTAATGAAGCTTTGCATAATCTTTGCTGTAAAGTTTAAAAATCTCAATGCAGGTTAATATCATATTCTATTTTCGTCAAAATTCACATAATCTCTTTACTGTTAAAGTAATTTGAGGGTTTTTTTAGACTTTTAGTTTGATTGATTGATTTGATAAAGAGAATAACAACGCCAATTTTCCACCATTACTTTTGAGAACAACATATAAAAATAAATAAAATAATATTTTTTAGTTCTTATGGTTTTGCTACAAGTTACTCTCCAACTTACATAAAATAAAATTTATTCATCATTGTCTTGATGTGGATCGAAAAATCCTAATTAACTTGATTCTCTATGTAGAAATAATCTTTTTTTAACTGTAGAAATAAATTTCAAGGAGTCAATATCAAGCATGCTTTGATTTATTTAAATTCCAAAATTACAACTAGAATTGGGCTTTTGAATTTTTTTTTAATATCCATATAAGTGTATTTAATTAGACTTTGTTCGTATTCAGCTCTCAACCTCACATAGAAAGGTGTGAGGACAATGCCATTAAATCAACTTATCGCTAGTCGAGTGGCATAAATTTTCAACACAATATGAGAGGTTAGAAATTCAAATTCTAACAAACTTTTAATGTATATGCATCTATTATATATAAATAAAAAATATTTTATCTATATGTAGAATAGAAAATATTTTAACTCCCTTTAATTATTATTGAATAATAAATTTTGAACCTAATTCAATTTAAATGTTAGTTCAAAAGATGTGAATTGTTCAAATTTATATATAAATATCATAATTTATTTATTTATATGATATATAACACTACCAGTTATCTACAAGCGGGCCACAGTTTCCTAACATCACAACTGCAACAAATTGCCAGAAATTGCCAAACACAGAAAACGGAAAAGACGTGGTGAAAGGAAAAGGTGGGAGAAAAGCGAGATATGGGAAATCGCACTTTAGAAGCTTTATAACCGTAACAGGGCAGTATGAGTAAGCACAGCTGTCAGACGGAGACAATTAGATAATTTATCTGAAAACCGGTTTTTTAAAATCACCAACGGCCCAACCGTAATTACATGTGCGCAGAAGAGCACATTATCACGTGCTCCAGACCGGGTTGATGGGGACACACGTGCGCATGTTGCACCCTCTCTCTCTTGCAGCAGCAGCAGAGTCGTTCCTAGTTTGTTAAGGTTATCTAAAACCTCCGTGTTATCCATATCTACTCCCGAGATTTATAACATAGAGGAGTCTTAAATAACTCAGGATATCCTTTTTCAGTTATAATCATAAATATGGGGATATGTATTGACTTGGATAATTTCATTTACTTCTTGATAAGTTGCTCTTCAGCTTGTACAAATTACAAATGCATGTAATTTTATTTTATTTTCCTTTTTTAGATAGATAATTTGGCTGCAGAGCAAGAATTTATTTTTTACACAATTAAACGAAGGGCCCGTTTGAATTTATTTTTGGAAGGCATTTTCAATTTTACTTTAAAATGAACAGTAAAAAATTAATTATAAATTTGAATTTGAAATTGAAATGTTATTTAGAGATTTTGTTTAAAGTGTAATAATTATATAGGTTAAAAATAAGTTGCATTTGAAAAATATAGTGCTTTTATATTAAAAATCGTATAAATATGAGTATAAGAAAATGAAAAGTGAAAATGGAGATAGAGTGTAATGGTGTGTTTTGGATAACATTTTGAAAATGAAAATATTTGTGAAAATGGGGAAAAGGTTGATAATATTCTATTTTTATTTTCAACTGAAAATAAAAATGGTGTTTGAAAATGAAACCAAACGGACACTAAATACTTAGAGTTTTGGGATTAAGAATATGTCAAAAACATCTTTTGCATTTAATTTTGAATTACTTACACTGAACCAAGGATAAGATACTTGTATACATGATCCTCAAATATTACAATCATATGTGGTAGGATGTATATTTTAGAATGCTTTGAATTTTTAATAGAAATAATGAATATATTGTAGAATTTTGTAAAGTCCAATTTATTTATAACTAAACCTGATGTAGGCACATTAATTTGTTCATTTTTCTCACAGTTGAACAACATTAAAGTTAACCTTTTCCTTTAAAATATATGGATTCGTGTTCGCTTTATTTGATGTGATAAATGTTCGAATTTTTTTTAATAATAAGAAAAATTAAGTTATTAACCAATTATATTTAGCTAGATGGTTTAAAATATCAAATATTCTATAATATGTTAAAAAATAAAGATAACTTGATAATTCAATTAACAAATTCACAGGCAAGATGATTTTTTTTCTATAAATATCTTTTTTAAAAAAAACTACATAATTGTTATATTCAATTTTTTAGTATGAGATTTCTACAAGTTTGTTTATATTAAGTCATTTTTGCATCATATACTTTCATAATTAAAAGAAAAACACTATTTTCGAAGCCTGTTTGGTTTTGTTTTCAAAGTTCTTTTTTATTTTTTCCTGAAAATAAAAATAAAAAGTTATCAATTTTTTACCTATTTTTACCAATATTTTTATTTTCAACACATTTTTCCAAACACATATTACACTCCATCTCCATTTTTATTTTTTATTTTCTCCTACTCATTTTTACACAACTTTTAATACAAAAATATTATAGTAACGTTTGGATATGATTTTTGTTTGATTTATTATGTGTTTGTTGTGTGTTTTGAGAAAATAAATAATGAAGGAATTGTGGGAGAATGTGAAATGAAGGTTGGAGAATGTGGTTGATGTTTGGTTATTATTTTTAAAAATAGTAAAAAATGGGGTTTGAAAGATTGATATGTTTTTTAGGGAGCTTTTTTAGTAATATTATTATTACAATTATTATTATATTATGGTTATTATTATTTTAATTATGAATATTATTACCATTATTAGTATTAGTATTGTTATCATTTTATTTATTATTAATGCTACTTACATTATAAATATAATTGATATTATAATAATAATAATTATTATTATTAATTATCTTTATTATTATTATATTATTATTGAAGTGATATGGTCATATGGGTATGTGGTGTGTGGGCAAGGGGCGGGGGCTAGGGCTGGGCAGATAGGAGATGTAGGAGATCGTGAAAGTAAAGTGGGATTTGGTAAATAATATGAAGGACAAAGGATTTTTTTTATATTTTATTGTAGTAGAAAATAAAAAAAATGAGTTTGAATATTTGGGAAAGTTAATGTATATTTTTTAAATATAACTCATTTTAAATCCTACATAATCTTACATTTTAAATAAAATTTTCAAGCAATATTTTATTTTGAAAAACACATTTATAATTAATTTTTTACTATTTTTTTATAAAAAAATTAAAAATTAAAAATGTCTTTAGAAATCAAATCCAAACCACCTCTTATTTAATTTATATACATAGTAACATATATACTTCAATATACAGTACAAAATAAATATCTTCCTAACATAAAATTTAGGACCACTCAAATCCACAGCTGTTGGATTCATTATTCCCTTTGTAATAAAGTCGGAGTAAATAATGCACTCAACTGTTGGTCTGTCAGAGGTGAGTACGGTTGTAATGACTCACAACTCACGTGATAGTGAAAGTTCAATGAGGTTTCTTCACATTTATTGAGGAGGAAACACCAATTTGACATTAATTAATTTAAAAACCCGCATTATTTGACTTTGCTTCACAAACTTCCAGATTGTAATATAAATACCCAGTCTTCTTTTTTATCTTTTCCAATAATTCAGTTGGGGCGGTCTATGCTTTTGATTCCTGCCGGAGCTTAACGCATACAAATTACAAATCATGCCTAACTGCGGTCCACGAGCTGATCTGATCGGGACAACTTCGTAACAACCACGAGGAATTTCTTTGCGCCTATCCTATATAACCGTACCGTCTTCCACATGCGATCGATTTGAAATGAAGTAGATTGATTACAATTAAATTGGTTGTCAAATTATATGAATGCTCGAGCGTTTGTCTTGATGCATTATTTCACTAGTAAATATTTAAGAAAAAGTTTTGTTCATATGAAAAACACACTTAAAAGGATAAGAGAAGGAAAAATAAATTTATAAACTATTTTAAAACATCAAACTCTTTAATGTGGTACAAGATTAAGATGGTGTTTGGCGAGCTTATTTTCGACATTTCAATACTCTTATTTAATTTTAACTATTTTAATCGTAAAATGATCATTGCGAACATTTTATAATTTTTAAGATCTTACTTTATTTAAATATTTTAATAATTTATTGTTAAAATAAAATTTAACATCTTATAAAATTTATAAATATTTTATAAGATGAAGGAATTTAGCAAAGCACCATCTAAGAGGGGTTTCAGAAGAGGTATGCATATAACCAATTATAATGACAAAATCTGTTACTTAATGGAAAGATTAAGTCTTGTTGAAAGTATTATTTTGTCAACATATATTAATTTGATATAAGATTTCTGTCCATATAAAAATACATCTCGAAAGATGAGACAGGGGAGGTAGTTTATTGGTGCTGCATAAAAACAAAGTTGAGATTCTTTTCAATAATCAGTAGAATAAAATAGGTTTCTATTCCTGAAACGTACTTGATTATGTATGGTTAGAGCTTAAGACTTTTTGTAAATGATTAGATGTTCTTTTTTTTTCATTTGAAGATTGGTATTTATAGTGATTAGGTCATTTGTGAACTTCGATCCATTTAAATTTGAATGTCCATTTTAATGGATGTAACTTATTGAGTTCACTATCCTTACTTATTTTTTAGTTGGACTTTTTATATTTTATTTTTCTCTTAAAATCTTAATTTTCACATCTCTTTTAAATTATTTTAATATCCTAGGCTTCTCTAATACCATATAAGATTAAGTATTTTCTCACTGCCATCTCACAAAGATTAATAGTTTAATAATTATTAATTTGTAAAATATTCAACTCTCCTTTGATTTTTATAAAAAGAAGTTGTCTTAGCATTCGTGATCCCCACTCTCGGTACATTTTGTGCTTTAGAAGGTATTGCTTTGCGCTGGCCAACCGAAAGATGGTCGGGCAAATATCTATTTCCATTGCTTGACTCTCGTCTCAATTATTGAAGAAAGCATTTATAGCACGTGAAAAATAAGCAAATATGAAGGAAGATTTTTCTCCACCAGAAAAAAAAGGGAAATGAAAAGGAATATAAAAATAAAAAAATAATTATCATTAGGAAGTCGCATCAGCGGGCGGCGGTCACAGTTGGTATTTTTAGGACATGTGGTCGATTAATTTTGTGTCCACGTTTCAAACTGATTGACACTTGAACCTCAGACAAAGTCGGCCAGCTCGGTCATGTCCGGTTTCCCCCGTTTCCGCCACGCAAGCATGGGCAGTTAAAGTTGGACCCACTCGGCTTTTGTCGTTTTGCTCGTGACGTGGCTGAGAGGGAGACGCAAAACCAACGCTTAAGGGGGATGATTGGGAGAGAGGTAAGGGCCCATTTGGTTTTGTCTTCATTTTCAATTTTATTTCTATTATTTTTAAAATATTTAAAAACAGTTAATAGAAATGAGTTGAAAAAAAAATTGTATTTGAATAAATTTGTAAAAAAATAATAATTATCTTGATTTTAGTACATTGTAGTTGAAAAGAAATAAAAATAATGAAACAAAAAGAAGATATATGAACTATTGGAAGAAGATATATATTTTATTGGTGAATGTATCTTGAAAATAAAAATAAAAATAATGTTGGGTAAAAATATATAAAAAGTAATATATTTTATTTTTTCAATAATAGAAAATGTGAAATGAGCTTTAAAAATGAAACTAAACAGTCCTCAAAAAGAGCTAGTTTGGTTGGTTACGTTTTCAAATATATTTTCACTCATTTTCAATATTTGAAAATGAATTATTAATAATTTTTTACCATTTTTACAAATATTCTAATTTATTTTCATATCAAAATATATTTTTCAATAATTTATATATCTTTTATCTCTTCTTTATGATTACTATATCTCTCCACATACAATCTACTAAATCCAATATAATCATTACGTTCCCAACATACTATCTAAAACCTATTTTTAACTTATTTACTCTAACTAATTTTTTAAATTCTAAAAATGTTGAAAATGAAAATTAAAATTGAAAACACAACCAAACAGGAAGTAAAAGACCTTACCCTTTTTTTTTTCAAAAAAAAAAAAAGAATTTCTCCCTATTTTGTTGGTTTTCAAATGAAAAACGAAAAGAGAAGGAAGAGAAAAATATGGCTGAGTTTGATAAAGTATTTGAAAATTTAATTTTAAATTAAATGTAAATATAGCCGAATACCCTATTTAATTTAAACATAGGCCATAAATTCTTTGAGCTAATAAATTAATATTAACTTGACCCTTTTAGATCAAATACATCATATTCTTATTTGAAATGATCAAAATACTCATGTGAAATGAGCAAGTTGACAAGATGCCCTGGGTTGGTAGCTCAACAAAATTTGCATTGGATCAAGCTACTAAATTTATTTGGGATGAGCAAGTGATCCATAGAGTAGGTTGAGTCACTTGCCTGCCTAAATTGGCCGGGTGAATATGCCACGTCAACTTACTATGGGCGATAGCCTCTTTAAATAATATCTTATTAAATGGACAAGTTTACGATTATGAAGATGATTGGACATCAAATGAAGAGTATCGGACCAAGATAGAATTCGAGCCAATGAGAAAGTTGAAGAAAATTATAAAGAAATAATTCACATAAAATGCAATTTTTTGATAAAGTTAAAATGATATTAATAAACTAATTGTTGTATACAAAAATAACTTTTTATTTAGTGGTTTATTAGTCCAATAATATTGTTTTGAATACTTGTAAATGTGAGATTCAGAATATGAATCCCAATGCTATAGGTATATGTCCTCTCAATAACAAAACTCAATTTCAATTTCTTAATTTAGCATTGTAGGATATTTATCAAGCGCCCGGTTGGTTTGGTTTTGTTTTCAAAACCCCTTGCCATTTTATTTTGAAAATGAAAATAAAAAGCTATCAATTTCTCCTTATTTTCACAGATATTTTTATTTTTAACATGTTTTCACAAACATACTATTACACTATCTCTATTTTTACACTTTATTTTTTTCTACTCATATTTACACAATTTTTAAAATCATACTTATAATTAACTTTTACTATTCCTTTTCATAAAAAAAATAAAAACACCTTACCAAACGGCCCCTCAAAAAGATCCCACTGATATCTAAAACATACAAACTTTACAATTAAGGAATTTGGTTTTATTGGTGCAAAAATTTGGATAAACTCCACTAATAAAATATCACAAAAAATTGCGATTTGCCCCCCAAAAACAACTCGGGAGGCCTAGATAGGCTTGCCCCAAGTATTATTTCCTTCCGCAAGTCAAAATTTGCTTTTGCCAACAATACTAATTTGTGGCTCTAACTCCTTTTAGAACCGTCAATGATGAGACAGAAAGAAGGAAAGGGAATTGGGCGAGTGTGTATGACAGCTAAGAATGCATTAAAGTTTGTGAAATAAAATATATATAACTACTTTCAATTATTGTTATTTTGTACTAAAATAGTCACAGAACGAAGAGCAGACGTAGATACAGATTTGTTGTATGTATAAATAATGTTTATAAACATACTTGAATAAGGACATGCAGCAGCCTCTGCCGTCCTGTGGTCTGATAATCGTACAAATAATGCTGCAGCACGTACCCACCCAACTGCAAATCCCATGATTCCCGCTATTAGGGGATTTATACCATTGTTTTTTTTTTTAATCTATGCGGCGTTCGTGCACCCACTGAACAAATCTTACAATGGAAAACAAAGAAACCAGTTTTAAATAATATTTATACATCCATAGGTTACGTAGTGTAATTGTCTAAACTATTGGGTATAGGAATATGCAGGAAGAAGTTTCTCTCATTTCAATCTTCTTTAATAATCAAATATAAAAACTATTAAAATTATTTTTAGTTTTATTTTATGAAAAATATTTTTAACTAGTCAAAACAAAATTAATACTACATCACCACTAAGTTAGTTAAAATAGTATTATTATTTTTTTATTAGGAAGAAGTCTTGGATTCAAATCTGATTTTCCTCAAAGCCTCATCTCATTGCATTATTTTTGTATACTATATATATAAAAAAAAAAGTCTTTTACACCCTCAAATTAACAATTAGAATATGATAATTGATATGCTAAATTTTGAACTACTAATTATGCCCTTAATTTTGAATTTTCGAAAAATGCTCTCTCACTTTGAATAAAATGGCAAACACAAGTAGTATGGCCAAAATATAATAGAAAATTTTATTAAATGTGCAGGGGTTTATATTCCATACCCTCAAATTTTTTATGTACGTATTGTTTGCCTAAATGAATTTATATTAATTAATACATTATTTAGTATGATTATTATTAGAATTATGTTATTATTTATTTGAACTATATAAAAATGAAATATGTTAATACTTGTTAATATAATTAATATTGATATTATAATAATCTAAATTTATATGCATGAAGATGAGATATCATTGTGACTGATATGGGATAACATATTAGGCCCAATAGGTCCAACATCAAATGAGATAGCCCAAGAGGCCCAACATCAAGTCTGTTTGATCGATCGGTATCGACCTCACTTGGTAGGGTTCGCGGTCGACCCGCATCGACCTCAGGACCACTTCAAAAGTTCCAATAGTCAAGTTTGATCGACATGTATCAATCTCAAGACCCACTCCAACATTGACTCGGATCTCTGCGAGATTTATTCGTCTGACAAACTGTATGCCTCCACATTAATGACGCATGACAACCGGTACAACCCTGCTACTACCTTTGGCAAAGATGCGCCTCCAAAGGTATTATTCATCCAGGAAAACAGGAGATTTAGCCACCTGAAACAGTACCGAAATTTAGACATGGAATGACCACCAACTCCCTGGCAAAGACAAAAGTCAATACACCTGATAAAGGTACCAAGGTCAAATCACGCCTGGAGAAGGCTATAAATACTTCAGACTCAAGTAAGCTAAAAGTAATGCCCAATACGTTATAAGCCTTATACACTTCCTATATTCTGTTCGATCTTCATATCTCGATCAGAACTAACTTGAGCGTAGGAATGCCTTAGCCGAGGGCACCTCGGCCAGTTTAACGTGTGTTGTGGTTGCAGATTTCAAGTCCCAAAATATATATAATTTTGAGTACTTGACCTCCCTAGTCGATCTATCCGAAAACACAACCTCCTTTCTCTATATGCAGCTTTTAGCCGCATCAATGACTAATAAAAATATAAAGAACATTACCCCTACCTTTCCCAAAAGTTTATAAACTTATAATCATTTCAAACCACACTCTGTCAAAAATATAAATATACACATATATTTTTTATTATTATAATATTAACACCAAATATCAAAAAAATTTACATGAGAAATTATATATAGTAAAAAAAAAAATTCTTCAAAATAAAACCAAATTTACTTTTATTTTTCCGGTATTAAAGTATATTTTTCTCAAAATATTCTTCCATAACACTCCTAAATGAAACCAAACAATGTATTGAATTTTACAATTTAATTCTAAACTTTTTAAATTTTAACCCAAATGCACAAAGACAAGATAAAGAAGAGAGCCTCACATGGATCATTCACAAATAACCTCATTGGTGGTCCACTAAACCGATTTAAGGCCAGCAATAATTAAGGTCCGAATATGCCAACAGATTTGTTTACTAGATATTGCATAACCGTATAATCCCTGAAAGTATATGGAAAATATTACTTTATTCATTATTTTTAGTACATACATACTTTACCTAGTGATGTAATAGTATTAATTATAGTACTAATGGTAGTATTATAACGTCAATATTTAATAATTAATACTGAAACTGTCAGCCTCCAACTGAGCTACCACCAAACCTCCGGGCAGAGGAGGCCGTTGTTTTATGAGGGAGATACATACGATAATTGATATCAATATCATCTGACTTTGCCCACCCAACAACTGCTTTAATTATCAAACTCACTAGGATGTTAAGAGATATATAAAATAAGTAGAAATTCAATTCCATAATTTAATATATTTGAGTTTTGAGCTTAAAAATATATATATTTTTTGAAATCACTAGATTTTTTTTTTTCATCTATAATTTTATAGAAGGCGATCTTATCCCTGATAATTCATAATAATGATGTCCAAATTCGTTAACAAAGAAATTTTAAATTTCATCTAATAATATTCTACTAAAATATAGAGTATGAGTTTTGTTTTTAGGAAAAGATATTTTAATAGGTGAGAAAAAAATAATAATAATTCTGAAGGGCAAGTTAGCTTCTCTCTCTATTTATTTATTTTCTTTTTTTTTGTTTTCAAATTTCAAACACAAATTGGGTAAATATAGCTTCATTGATTATATTTTTATGAATTCTGTGGTCTAACTTTAACTTTCATAGGTGTAATCAACGACCCATTGATCAATTTGACATTTTCATATGTATTTTAGATCTATACGCTAATTGGAAGTTAAAAAAATCAACAAATTCATGAACTATATATATAATAGAATTTACACTTGGCAAGATTATTATTAGAAAATGTTATGTCTTGTATTTTTTAATTAATTATTTACATCATAAATATTCATGATCAATAATCGATCAAACAATCATGAAATAAGATCCACATTTTTATAGAGTTGAAACCTAAAATCTCACAATTTTAGGACTTTAGCTTCATCTGTAGATGGGTTCACTCTTATCAACAGCTACCGTGACTATATCTCATTTTCCTCATAAATGGACTACTTGACCCACCTTATTTCACCACTGCTCGCGGACTACAGCAAATCAAATTTGCTAAAGAAATATTATAAATAGCACCGTCATCAAATTTATAAGTATGAGACGGTGCATGTGGCAATTAGAAAACAACTCAAGTAAGAGCCCGTTTGGATATGTTTTTAAAGTTATTTTCTATTTTCAGTAATTTTTAAAAAGTAAAAATTTAGTTATGAGTTAAGGTTTCAAAATGAAATATTATTTGAATATTTTGTTTCAAATGAAGTGATTGTATATGGTTGAAAATGAATAGTATTTGGATGTTGTTATATTTTAATATTAAAAGTCATGAAAATAACAATAGGGAAAAAAATAAGGTGTAAAAATGGAGAAAGAGGGTGTGGAAGTGTGTTGGAAAAATAATTTAAGAGTGAAAATATCTGTAAAAATGGAAAGAAATTCGTAGATTTGTATTTTTATTTTGTTGAGAAAATGAAAATGGATGGTGAAAACAAAACCAAACCACACTAAATAAAACTTAAGAAATGAGGTTTGTGATTGCTTGTGGGGTTTGACCCCTTTTTTTTGGTTCGTAAAATATATTTTAAGGTAATGACTTTATTTGGCTGCGAGACCATTTAATAAGTCTCTTAGGCGAATGAATGATATTGTTTCAAAAATTTAAAAATCCAAACTCACAAAATAATATCCATATATCATAATATCTCGAATATATCTCAAAACAATCTCACAATTATTTATAATATCACATCACATTACTATGATCATTATATTTTATCTCATAACCAATCACAGTCTTATTTCATATTCTCATATATCTCAAACACTAAGGGCTCATTTGGATTTTTTTGGAGGCGTTTTTATTTTGTAGTGAAAATAAATAGTGAAAAGGTAGTTATAAATTGGAATTTTAAAATAAAATATTATTTGAAGGTTTTGTTTAAAATATAATGATTATGTAGGGTTAAAACGAGTTGTATTTGAAAAATATAGTATTTTTACGTTAAAAATTGTACAAATATGAAAAGGAGAAAATAAAAAGTGATGGAAAGTGAAAATGAAGAGAGAGTATAATAATATATTTTGGAGAAATTTTTGAAAATAGAAATATTTATAAAAATAGGAACAAAGTTTGATAGTGTTTTGTTTTGTTTTTTAACAAAAAATGAGAAAGCCATTTGAAAACAAAACCAAACGGCCAACGAGCACTAAAATAGTTTCAAAATTTTTAAAACACTAAAATATGAGATAAAACCTTACAAGCAATCACAGTTGAGGTATCTCATATTTGTAATTACACCGTGAACTATTATTGTTTGATCAAGCAAAAATAGTCATTAGTTGGCAGGCAACGGTCGGAGGAATGGCTGATGAGGAGAATTGTTTGAAAAATTTAATGCGGACAGATAATTGATTGGACAGTTACAATTGATCACCGATTGGACGATACAAATTGATGAAGCGGACAATTTGTCCGCTTATGCGATCCCCCGAATTTATGTGCGCCTTGTAATAATTGAAGCCACTCTGAACTAATCCAAAACAGTTGTTTCCTGGCCCAAACCTAATCACTTGTGCCATAATATTTCTTCTACACCACAAATTTAATTCTACTTTCTCCACAAAATGAGGCAGAAAACCTGGGAAAAGGAACGCATCTAAAGCGACATTGTACACTTTCAAACAGGAATTGCAGAGGTGAAAATCAGGGGGAATTCAGGCCACATTTTTTCATTTTTCATTTTTATTTTTCTGTTTTTTTAATATTTTTAAAAATAAAAAAAGTCAGTTATAATTTTGGAAATGAAAATCATATTGCTTTTAGGCGTTCCATAATAAATCTCATATCGCATTTGAATATTTTATATGAAAAAAAATGATAAAAATAGTTACAGTTGAAAGTTTATATGATTTATATTATTTTATGCCTATAGTGATGTATTTTCTCAAAACAATTATATATATATATATATATGATTGTTTTGGAATAATAGTGTGTAGTTTATGTTAAATTGAGTTTGATTTTAATTAATGTGATAATAAAATAATAAGATAAGTTTAAAAGAAATAAAAAATACAGATAAACGGTAATCAATTCAGGCAAGACAAAACGAACAATCCCAACATTCTGGTTTGGTTCAAAAATGTATGAAGTGGCAGCAAAAGCTTCTTAATGATGCTCATGCGATCATCATCAGACTGAGAGTGGATGCCAGTCATGCTACAACCAATTCAACCCACAACTTAAATTGCATGAGTTAGACTGCCCCTTCACATTTATCCAAGGAAGTTAAAGCAAAGGTCACATCTAAACAAGAGAGTTTTAGAAAAAGTAAAGGAAGTAAAACAATTAAAAACAAAAAACATTTATGATATTTGCATTTTTTTATTAAGAAAACTAGGGCGGCTTTTTCTGTGGGGCCATGATATTTCAAGACATTTATTTTTTATTTTTATAAAAATTGAAATTAAGAGAGTGTTTGGTTTTATTTATTTAAAAGATTTTATGAGTTTCAATATGTTATAAAATATTTTTGAAACTTATAAGATGATATTTTTTTAAAAAAAAATAAGTTGTTAAAATATTTGAATAAAATAAGACTTTTATAAAATATTAGTAATATCAATTTTGTAATTAATATAATTAAAATTAAGAAAATCTGTTAAGATTTTAAAATAAATTAAGAACTCTTTATATTTTTATAAAGAGTTTATAGGTTCTTAATATCTTATTTTATGAATTTATAAGCTTTTTCTTCAAAAAATTTATTAAATACTTTTAGACATCTTATAAACTCTCAAGTATCTTATAAGATATTTTGAAAAGTTTATAAGTTCATCCAAACACCCTCTAAGTCAAAGTCACAAACAAATTTATATTTTTAGTAGATTGTATGGGTATAGTTTGAAAAAGACTAATTTGCTGTTGATACTTCATTGAAGAAATTAAATACCCCTCAACTCTAGTCCTACTATCAAATTGAGTCAAATCGATTAGACTTAAAATTGAAAACACCTATAACATCAAATTATTTTGTATGACTCATTTTAAGCCAACAAACTTTATGATTTAACAACTGATATTACTACATAAACAGTCAACAGATTATTCAAAGTCTACTCGACTCGAATATGATCATCAAAGGTTTAAATTTGGGGGAGAATTTTTTTAATATGCAATTGCACTGCTTAAAGATCATTATAGGCACAGTCATTGCTTATTAAGTCTTTAATCATAAAATTTTTTCTGATCGAATCGCCAACTTCTTTAATTTTTAACATTAGACAAATATCAATCCTTATATATGATCTTGCAACTCCACAAGGACGTAAATTTGTTGGTTTATTTGAAGATTAAAATATCTAACAACTAGGCTGCGGAAGGTAATATAGTTTGTATTTTCAAAGTAATACTCGTGGCCAATTAGAAAACCGTCTAACGAATCATTTCGTTGCAATGATTTGGTTTGGTTCAAACATGTCAATGGTTTTATTATGAGTGGACGGTGAGTTATTGGCTTATTGCGTATTGGGCGGTTCTTTCGGTCTCCTGGGCCGTCGGCCAGTCTAATTGGAGCATGATTCCTTACTGTGGACCCTGACGTAGAGTACAGTCTTTGCTGGCCCATTTGTACTTTGCGTCACGCAAAAATTATGTACACACATATTAAGGGGGAAAAGAAAAAAGAAAAAAAAATGTCAAATACCATTTTCCTCTTCATTTTGGATTTCTTTTTCTTTTTCTTGTTTTTTTCTTTCCAACGATCTAAAATAAATTCTAATTTATATTTAATTATACGACAAGGGAATTATACTCACGAAGCTTTCTTTAAAAAAAATTTTTTTTTCCCGAAAACTAGCACAATCGTTATTAATATATAATTAACTGGATTTATTAGTTTTATATTTTTGAACTTTTAAGGTAATGTTTGATTACAAATTATATATTTTGTATTATGTGTTTTGAGATAATGAGTTTTAGGAGTAGGGTTGGGGGAATGTAAAGTTGAATTGAGAAATGTGATGAATGTTTGTTTATATTTTGATAGGAGGCAATTTTACTTTAATAGTCAAATAAATACTTTTTTGTTGAGTTTTTAGGGTGAAAATAGAATTGAATAATTTTTTATAGTAAAAATAATAATAGAATATTTATATTATAAGTATATGATATATATAATAATATATATGATATGTTATATATATTGAAAAATGGGGAGGTTTTGGAGATAACGACAGATAGAGAGGGTATTTTGAAAAAATTCAATTTGTCATTTTGGAGGAAAAAAATGATGTATGTTTGATTACATTCTAGTAATTGTTTAGCAAAAATGTAAAAGTTCGAGACCAAGTTTGCTAGATTTTTTAATTACAAATTAAATAAATGCAAAATCCCTGTTTAGAGCATTAATGTTATATTATTTTGAATTTCAGAAGAAAGTATAGAGAAAATTGTTTACTCGAGTTAAATGATACAATTTCGTGTTTTATATCTTAGATATTTTATTTTTTATTAGCATTTAAAATCCCGACATAACATAAATAGTAGGGTAGGGAGGTGATGTTGATTGAATAGTCCTTTACACAAAGTCATTTTTAAGGAGTTTCCTTTGGGGGAAAAAAATGTGACCAATTTCCTCATAAAGATAAGGGGCAAAAGAACAATTCCAAGAAACTTGTGGGCCATTAAAGAGGCCAAATAAAAAACCACTATGATAGCTAACCTATAAATCCCTAAAAAAGATCAATAGTAAGACCCAATAGGCTGAGGTTGACAGCTTCTTTTCAATTAGTTGAATTGGCAAGCACTAATCATATATACTTTAATATATTTAAATATTTTAAAATAGATGGTGCCAAAAGAAATAATTCACCTAATCCCTCACTTGGTAAAAGCATTATTGCTACCCACAAAAATAACAATATTAATAATCATAGTTATTTTATTTAAAAAAATAAAATAAAAAAATTGGAGAACAAGGGAGAATGTTGGGCTTTATGGATTTATGAAGTGTGATGTATATATTTGGGTCCATTGCATGCATGGCTCCAATTATTAGTGAAACCAATAAGAAACAAAAAAGCAGTTCCCTTTCAAAATTGATCCAATTAGAAACCAACAAGCGTTTTGCATAACCAAGCTTAGCTCTATGTCATTTCCCCACTAATTTTGCTTTTCTACTTCAATGATTATCAATAATGGTTTGATAATGACCTAAGATTAGGAATATGTTAATTTTCTATTACCTAACAAAAGAGTAACGAGACGAGATACATATATAGGACCTACTTATACACATACACACACATACATATCCATAGACAAATATGGAAGGATGACGTCAGAATAGAAGGCGAGTAGTTTCCCTCAGGCTGAAATGGATAGTGACGCCTATGCACCAAATCAATCATGCAACGACGGACGAAACCTCCATTGGGCTTGGAAGTGCCCATGGCGGGGAGGAGAGGAGGCCCTGCATAAAACTAGAGCAAGAAGGCCGAGCGAGTAATGCAGAGCTCGGCCCAGAATTCGTGACAGGAAAAGGCCAAAACAGGGGAATTGTTAATGGTAGTTGTAGCCTTAATATGGAAACATGAGCTGATCATGGACGAAACATAAAGAGTAAATTCTACTAGATTTTATATAATTATTACTTTTTAAATAATTTATTTAAATATAAATTTATTTTTAAATTATCTTTTCAAAATTTGAAATGATAAAATATAGAAATGAAAACATAACCACCCACTTGGTTTTATTTTCAAACCCAAATTTCATGTTTTCGATTATTTTAAATTGGAAACACATTAATTGAAAACACTCTTTCACTCCATATATTTTTATTTCTATTTTCAGAACACGTTTTTTAAGCCAAAAAAAAATTCTTCTTTCTCCATTTTCAAAACCTATCACATCTATACCCCAACTTACCATCAACATAATAATAAAATATTACAATGATCAATCACCAAATACTTATTTAATACAAATAAAAAAATTATAAAAATAATTCTACTGTATTACTTACAATCACCAACCATATATCAAATACACAATTTGGAATTGCATAACTTCTCATGCAATCTTTTTTCTAATCCAGACACATTATCATTTCTAAATCTATGCAATCATTATTTTCAAATTATTTATCCAAATATACTTTAATTTTCAAATCACATTCATTACTACTTTTTCACATTTTAAAAATGATATTCCGAATTCCCTTTTCAGTGAGCAGTGGGCTTAACTTCAATTCGCACATTAGGTTGAAAGTTTTGTTCTTGACTGTACTATGGGCCTTTAAGCCCACATTTTATGGATCGGTAACCCAAGGTAGATGAAGTTTAATTTGGACTACAATTATCCATTGCTTTAGTTCTTGTCCAGAAACAGTTTTCATATTTGAATTTTCTATACTATGTGAGAAGAACCGACTGCAAGTTTTCTACTAGATTTCTAGATTAGCTTCTAATCACTATCCTAATATAATTACACAAATAAGATATTTAAGATTACTAAAATAAGTTTTTTACTCAGTACAAACATTAATATTTATTACATGTAATTAATTAGTGAACGTAAAGATTATTACTTCACACAATTTAACTCGACCTAATTCAATTTCACAAACTCAAACATGTTTTATATTTTGTGTATGGACCTTAACCAATTGATTTTGCTGTTTCTATGTCGTATTTTGGTCCATATGAAAAATTGGACCTCAACATTTGGTCCAAATGTGGCCCAGCTCGTACTGTTAAAGATGAGCCTGGACCAGCTTAGGTTTAAACCTTTAAATTTGGGGCACCACAGTTTTCCAAGAAACAATTAGGCCTGTTTGATTTTATTTCTAGAATCAATTTTCAATTTTTTTGCTTTCCAAAAATTGGAAAAGTACTTGTAGTTTGGAAATGAAAATAATTGTGTTTGGATGTTATGTTAGAAAGTAATAATTAGATTATATTAGATTAGATATATGGTTGAAAAGCTAGTAGATTTATATTTTTTTTATGTTTAAAAGGATTTATTTATTTTTTAATATACATGTATATTTTATTAATTTTAAAACAATATGAATATTTTATATCAAATCAAATTTGAATTTAATTAATGTGATAGTAGGATGATAGGTAAGCTAGAATTTGAAAATAAAAATAAGAATATTTTGAATAAAAATGGATAGTTTTCGATTTTCAAATAGTAATGAAAATTAAAAATAATTTTGAAAATAAAAACAAACACTCCCTTTCATATTTGGTTTGGTGAAAGAGTATTGCTCAAGTGTATATAATTAAAAAAGAAAAAAGAAAAAAAGAAAGTTGAGAACTAATCACATTTTTAAGTGCGCATCAATCTCAACCTAGGCATTTGGTTCAGATACAAAATATCTTAAAGATATTAAATGTCAAGCACTAATTAAATACTATTGTCAAGAGTGAGCAATGGAATCAATAATTTTAAATTACATTAAAAGAAAAACTATCATGTTGAGAATAATACTAAGAGAGTGTTTGGGTGAATTTATAAGCTTTTTTTTTAAAAAGTAAAGAGTTGCTAATTTATTTTAAAGATCTTAACAAACTCTCTTAATTTTAATCATGGGAATTACAAAATTGTCATTACCAACATTTTATAAGCCTTAACATTTTATTTTATCCAAATGCTTTAAGAACTTATTTTTTTTAAAAAAAGATATAACATCTTATAAGTTCCAAAAACGTCCTATAAACTGTATGAACTTATAAGACCTTTTAAATAAGTTTAGTCATAAAATTTTGAGAACCTTGTAAGTTGTCTTCCTCTTTTTACTTGTAAAGATATCTTTTTGTATGGATAAAAATTTCCACCATATGTTGGTTAGGTAATACTTTATGGAATAGAAACTTTTACATTCAGTGACGAATTTAGTCGTGAGATGAATCCTCAATCCAAGAGCTCGTAAAGAGGCATACAATCGTTGATACCAAATCTTATCTCACATTGAGAAATTCAAAAACCTTAAAATCTTTAAAAGTTATTTTTTCACTTGTCTTAGTCATATCTCAAAATTAGAAAACCCGTACTGTATTTATAAATAAATGATGTCGTTTGTGGAAATTGATAGTTACATAATTTTTTTCAAATCTCTCAATTATGGAGTTTTTCATACTATCAAAGTTTGTTGCGCATCAAAAAAATTAGGGGCCCTCAAATAATTCTTAAGTCGTATCCTTTTTCACGTGTTAAAATGCCTTTTTCTATAAAAATAAAATTCTTTCATATGTGTATTAGTAAAACAATAACTCACAGAAGTTCAAATTTTTATATTTGATATAAAAATGAGAATCATGACTTATTATATCTATCTATATTATTATAAAAGAGAAGGGTTTTTTGTCTCTGAAGTGGAAGTTATCTTACACAATTTTACAAAATTATCCTTGCAATTTTGGGTGAGTTGGAATCATTTATGCCTTCTAAGGATTGAAATTGAAATTTTTTTTATTCAATTATGGTAGTTCTCATATCCATTTTCGAATTTTCACACTTATCCTTTTATAATCAACACATACAACTAAAAAAAGGGTAATAATTGTAATATACCGTTTCAAACCAAAGTCCTTCTGTTTCTCATACATTGTAAACCACCACCCACGTCTTCACAATCTCCCTTTCGGTTTCATCTCAAATTTAAGCCAAAATCTCTAAATTTGTTTCTTATTCATTGAATAATTTGGAAATTCAAATAGAAATTTTGATTATCTCTTTATCATGAGGTAATCTTTTATTTATTTTTAGGTTGATTTCTCGCGTGACTACTCTAGTGGGTTGTTGATGATTGTCAAATTGTTTCAGTTATTTAAAGATCTTCGTGACCTATAGCTAATCTTGGTTGCAGCAAACAAAGAAATCAAGAAAGTCATGAAACGATAGCTTAAGACTTGAGGATGACTTTTTATGTCGTTGGGTCCTTTCATAAGTGAGAGTGCATGATCTTGAGGAATTCTAACAGTTTGTATGATTTATCACCATTTCTTTAAATATCTTATATAATGTAGGGTAGGAATTCAAGAAGCACAACAAAGAAACATTTTTTGCATATAGATGTATTTTTCTAAACCGTTGTTGTTCTGGATTGCATCTGTGCATGAGTAGTCTTAATAATTTATGTTTTTGAATTTCTTTAATTTCACTATATTCAATCTAACTTTTTTTTTTTTAATTTTTGGTTGTGGAAAATAGGGGTTCTTGAATGATTAGCGAGTACAGCTACAGAAACTATATTTAGCTTCTTTATATATATATATATATATATAAATTTTATTTATATTTTTTTTTGAAGGAAAAACATATTTGATCATTTAGTTAATGATTGTTTAAATATAGTTTGGATATCGACAAGCAAGCTCTTGTCATCCTGACACATTTCAGTTAATTCTCAATTTTTTGAAGGTATAATTTTTATATTTTTCTTTCTTTCCTTTTTCTTTTTTTGGGTATAACAAACTTTTTTTTTGGTTTTGAAGTTAAGAAGAATATTTTGAATTCAGTTTGAAAGCTTATTGTCTTTCACTAATTTTCTTTTATCTTTTATAATTCGGGGAAGAGGGACTTTCATGAGATGGGATGGGATGGGATGGCATGTTTGAGTGTGTTCGGTCCTTTTTCTTTTTCTTTTTCTCCCCTCAATTTTCTTTTTTAATTTTAAATTGAGTGGCTTTAATAGGAAAAGTTAATGAAAGTTACGTTCTTTTCTTCTTTCTGGTGCGAGGAAGATGAAGTGAGAGGGTACATAGAATTGTTTGTTGACGAATTTTATGAATGTATTCTCTCATTGTTTTTTCTCGTTAGTCACACCTCGATTTCTTTCGCTTAGCCACCACAGAGGTCCTCCTTTTTGTACATGGTAGGGGTAGTAAAATTTTGAATTTTGAATTTTGAATTTTTCTTAATCTCTTTATCTTATAGGAGAAGTCTAGATACATGGTAACAATAGGACTTTTGCCTCTCTCTCTTTTTTTTTTATATTTTTATACCAAAATTATTTTACAAATTGCATGTCAAATATAGTACTTAAATTTAAGAATTATGAATAATCATGATGCGGTGAATTTAGAATTAATAAAAAATATTAAATAAATATCTAAGAATAGTCACTAAAAGTTTTTGTTTTTTTTAATCTAAAATTATGAAAAAATGTATCTAGCTATACTTCTATACTATTGTAAAAGAGAAGTATATTTTCTTTCTAGAGCAAAAATTACTTCATAAATTTTTACAAAATTGTCCTTCAACTTTCTTTCTTATCGTAACCATTAATACAACATGATGGGAATAATTGAAAATTACTAGTTTTTTCATGGTTCTCATTTCAATTTTTACATGTTCAAATTACCCTTTCAATTATTAATACATAAAATGAAATTAGGTTGTAAAGATAAATATGACATTAAAATCCACAATCCACTTCCCTCACAACCTTTATTTTTCGTTTTTCATCCGATACCTTAAATGAGAGCCACCCGTACAGTTTCTTCATATTTCTACTGTTTGAGACTACATATTTTGTGTGTACTGTGTAGGACATGCTTTCTGTTTGGCTAAGTTTTTGTTTCTCGCTGCTACGTTGTTACTTCATGCTATGATGCTCACTGTTCTACCGCATTCTCTTACATTACGATCTTCATGGAGTCCATATTTTTTGCTCGCCAGTAAAAGAAAATTTCATATATTATTGGTGTTTAATAACCCAAATTACCCATTAATAATATGGCCAAGACCACTTACTTTTTTCTTCTTCTTTTTTTCTTTTTTTACTGATGAATAAGTTAAATATCTTAAAAAAGTGCAACATTCAACAATAAAAAATTTAAAACTTATTATTTAAGTTGAATATTTAGTAATTAATAACAACAAACAAATAATACATGCTAGATTTAGAATATATTATGAAGGTTTGTGTGGCACTAGGATCCAAATATTTTTATAAAAAACTGAATAAACTAGCCCACACAACACCACGAGGATCTAGACATACATGAAATTCAGATTTAGAAGAGGAAAATACCTTGGTGAAAACAATAATTGAAGAGCGAGAGTGAAACTCTCTTCAACCGTTGAACAAGCTCTTCATCGATGCAGCAGAATCACCACTAATTTTTCCTTAGTTAGACTCCTTTTTGGCTGAAATTTTTATTGGAACATCTCAACTCCTTGAGGATTCTATAGCTCAAAATTCAGCCCAATCATAACATAAGAGGCACTCCTAGAGAAAGCAAGAATTGACTACCAGAAACTACTCCAACAAGAGCAAGAGCAACCAAAATTAATTGCCTCTAATGTAAAAAATTCACACACCACAACTATGGCCTGTTCTCTATAGAATGGCTGAAATATCTGCAGAGAATATGAGAGGAAAGACTGGGAATATGGAGGTTGCAGGTGGAGAGAATAATGGTAGGCTAACAAATTAAATTCCCACTACACAATGTTGTTGGGAGAAAATCACACTTATCATGCACACCCTCACACACCTAGCCAGCCATCCTTCTATATCTATATATAGAAGTGGGATGGTGTGTGCTCAAGGAAGTGATGCCAACTGCCAAGTGTTCATGCCAAGGTGGCCACTAACTTGTGATTAGTGAATAAAAATATTAATTGAAGAATATATTTTATCTTATGAAATGTCTTACAATTAAATTCCAATTCATATTTAATGAACCCGTCATTTAATTATTTTCTCCAAAAATTAACTCTCCAACTTAATTAAATTAAATACTTTAATTTAATTAATAATAATTTGACTTAACTTTTAAGTCAAAGTGCTTAACTATTTAAGCTAGTCAAACCTAATTTAACTCTTAAATTAATTTTGACCAATTGATAGTCATGTGACATTAATTAATTAACCCTTAAACAATTGATTTTAATTTAACTCTTAAATTAATTTGACCAATTTAACATTTAAATTGATTAAGCCAAAATGACTACAATTATGCCTCCTCCAAAATTGATAATGAATTTTCTAACTTTTAAAAAATTCTCCTTCCTCCAATAGACTGTGTTTTTAGTTTTTGTGTGTGACCCATTAGATTCTATCATTCGTTGGACATGGGATCACAACTCCTTGTGACTTTTGGAATGTCAAATATTCACGTTAGTTTAAACTCCTTTAAACTAAGCGATTCAATTCAATTAATCTTATTAATTGAAGAGTGTCTAATTTTAATGGTTGATGTCCAATCTCAAACTTATGGAGCTTAACTAATTGGCTGAAGTAAATGCTCTTGAAGAACCATTCTAGTATTACGTGTACCATGTAAATACAGTCCTTCTATCTCCTATCTCCTGAAAGAGGCCTAGGGCAAGATATTGGTCAGCTCCTTAATAGTCTCGATATTATGCTTTTATTCTTAATGTTTGATTCCCTTTGTCACCTCATCTTTGGAAACGCCTTCCCAAATTGTCACATTACCTTGCACAAGGATTTTTGGGAATTGATTATTATAGAACACATAGGAGATGCACTCACCCTTCACAAAGATGAGGAGTTAGATTTCACCTTGAAGCTCACAAACCTCCATGTTTAGCAGCTCATGCTCAATCTCTATCCAAGCAGCCTGCTGAGTGACTAGGGAAGAGTCAAAGTATAAGGGCCAAACACAAGGTTACCATGGATTCTCATATTAAAGATCTAATAATATGCACTAGCATAAGTAGAAGAGCTTGTCACTACCGACTTGCTATTGCGGCTATACAGTGAATTCTTTAAGCGGGTCTTCAGTACCTTATTTTCTAACAAGCACCCACCAATTTGCATCCATATCTCATATGGAATTACTCATGGAACGGAGCAACATCCAACCTTTGGATTTATGCATCGTTAGTGTAAGTCTATCCAGATTTTAGATGCCTTGTCTTATAAAATCTTATGACTTGAAAGATTTAAGATCATGATCATTTAAGACTTAGAGGGTGTTTGGCTAAGCTTATTTCAAACATCTTATAAGCTTCTATATCATATAAGATATTTTTGAAACTTATAAAATGTTATATTTTATTTTTAAAATAAGTTGTTGAAGTGTTTGGATAAAATAAGATTTTAGAGCTTACAAGATATTAATAATGGCAATTTTGTAATTAAAATGGTTAAAAATGAAGAAGCTTGTTAAGATCTTAAAAATAAGTTAGGGTCTCCTTACTTTTTAAAAAAAAGTTTATAAGTTCCTAATATCTTATTTTAGGATCTTATAAGCATTTTTTTTAAAAGAATTACCAAACACTTTTTATCAACTTATAAATTCTTAAACATCTTATAAGATGTTTTGAAGAGCTTATAAGCTCACCCAAACACTCTCTTATTCCATGATCACCACCTACTATGTGACCAAGTCCTTTAGTTTTGTGTGATATAGGGGTTTCATTCAAATACAAGTGAAGTAAATAAAGAGCATAAGATGAAGAAGATTATGTAATGAATATCATTCAATCAAAATTGTTTTATAATGAAATAGTTTATAAAGTCAATCTAATTGGCTTGTGAGGCACTATTCCAACATATTATTAAATAATGAAGTGTATCAAATAAAATTTCTCTTAAATGGGCCTATTTTTTTGTTCAGCATTGCAGTAATGGGCCGCCCACCTATTATGTCCCGTGGATGCCTAAGGCCCAAATATTTTTGTCATTCATTAATATTTGATTAATCATGTGTCCAAATGAAATCAATTCATTTAAATTTTATATTTAATTATCTGATGAATTATTAGTTATATGTAAATTTTTAATTATTACATAGTATATGTAAATTTTATTTAAGTTTGATTAGTGAATATAGTTACATATTTTAAATATTTTTTTCTCATTATATTAAAGAATAAATATATGTACAAAATTACGTAAGATTCAGAAAACATTTTATGTGTGCAAGGACTACGTGCGACGGTTGCTAGTTAATATAAATTGAACGTGAATTTATTGGCTTTACTTATATTTTAATTTTTAGATATACATGACAAAATTATAAAGCTAATTTCGCTATAATATTTGATAAATAATGTCCTGTGAATAAAAACTTAAACCAATCTACAAAATTAAATTCCAATGACCCACAATGACATCATAGGTTGAAAGTAGAACATAAATGTGATTTGAGCATCTTGTACTTTTGCTAGTGTACTCCACTTTTTCTCTGTCCCACTGCCACGGAAATATCTATTCTAAATAGCATTTTATTTTACAAGTACGTATTAAATGTATTGAACATTTTCTTAAAAAATAATTAATTTTGAATTACATACACTTAATATATAATCTTTGAACGAAATATAAAATGAAATACAAATTACAATTAAAGATCTAAAATGAGAAAAAAATATTAATAATAATTCAATAAAATAAAATAATTCTATAAAAACACTTTTGGTCCTAAAAAGGGGCATGGGCTGCTTGCCTTTACCATCAATCAGAAATGGGTTTATGATATTCTTGAATCAAAGTCCGAGAATAGGATTCCATATGCCCCCAATCTCTTATGATTTTTGCTTTTTAACTTTTTATCTAAAGAGATTATTCTTTTCTTTATGTCAATTCCGATATGAGAATTCCAAGTTGCGAATTCGTAATATGAGGTTAATGGAGTTTGTTTGATTGGACAATTTTGAATTATTATAAATTTTAAACCTATATTATAAATCATAATTATTAATAAAAAAAATTGACAAGGATTTGAAATTCGTATCAGAAGTTTTAAATTCATTGAATGTTGAATCCTGGATCGTCAATCATAATGGAAACAAAGACCTCTATCAAAAAAAAAAAATACATAAACAAAGACATTATCGTACAAAAATTTTACATGTACTTGTGATGTTCGCGAGTTTAATGTGAGTCCAACTGCTTTACAAATTTAATGCTCCAATTTTATTTTACTCAAAAGTTTGGTGTGACTAATGAATAATTTAATTCAAAAAATTTCAGCTTCCTAAATTTTTTTAAGATTAAAGAATCATACACATTACTATATTTTTTAATTTTCTTATATGTGTGTAAAATTTACTTTATCTATATCAATGTGTGTGTATGTATATTATTAATAAAGCATAAATTCTGTTGCTATATTTTTTAGTGATATACTTAAAATATCTTCTCTTTTTTTATCTTGGAATCGTCACAAGCACAGTTTATGCAATAGCTATTCTTTACAACCTACAATTCCACCTATCCTATAACGTCTTACCTTTCTATCATAATATTTTATTTTATTATAAAAAATATAAATAAATATAATAAAATTGTATAATATACAAAAATAAATAAATAAATAACTTTTTAAATTATCTTATACTATAAAAATTTAGCACACTCACAAAATATGCCAAACTAATATCAATAAAAATTTCCAAAAAATTGAAACTCCTCAACTTCCAACATCCCTGTAGAACAAATTGACAGTGGATAAAGATTTGTGCCGCAAATCGGTCCATCAATTAATTACTTACATTAAATAACAAATAAAAAAAATTTGAATAATCTTCCATTATAAATAGATTCAATTTCGAATGAAAGGATGTGCACCACTCCAATATATTTGATAAAAAAAATTATTGAAATTATTAAATTTAATAAAAAGATTTGTTTGTATATCAAAATTAAAATTCTATAATCGTGGAAGTGCTTGAAGTTTCTCACTAGGGGTATAAATGGATATTAAATGGATTGGATATAATGTTTCCATATTTGTATCCATTTAACTTTTCAAATATTCGGATACGAATACGAATTTAGTGGATATTGAAAAATGATATCTGAATTTGTATCCGTCAGATATCAATTGAATTCGGATATATCCGTATTCGATTATAATTATTTGGATTTGTTTATATTTTATTAAATTTATACGTATTCAAATTATTTTTTTATATTCGTATTCGATAATAATTATTTAAATATCTATTTACAAATATCCAAATACGTAAATTTATGAATTTATAACAAGAACATACTTTAATTAATAGAAGAAACTATATAATTTCATTAAAAAGAAAGCAAT